>VNJR01004417.1:0-69251 GCA_008042585.1 Drosophila punjabiensis | reverse complement strand
CAGGCCATTTCAAAATAGGAATTTTTCGGTTGCTAAAAAATTCATTTGTGACCTTTGCCGTGTGGATTGACGCGTTATCCTGTTGATAAATCCAATCGTCGCCATACAAATTTCCAGCAAACTCTATAAGTTCACTGTCCAAGAGCTCCACATACATATTGGCATTCATTGTGGTGGATATAATGCATATAGGTGTCTTTCCTTTATGACAGAATGCGGCCCATACCATTATGCTACCACCTCCAAAGCCTCGTTTGTAACAGGAGCGGCGTTCTTGGCGCAAATCTCTCCAATATTTTTTTGAATTATCTGGTCCGTCTAAGTTAAATTTTTTTTCATCACTAAAGATGACATTTTCCCACTCTTCGGCCCAGAATTGATATTTATTGGCGAATTCCAAGCGAGCTCTTATATGCCGGTCCAGCAGCTTTGGTTTAGGCACCATGGATGTGTGTTCAACGAATTTGTTTTCGTTCAAAATTTGAACAATTCGGTTTCGGGAAACTTGGAGGCCCAAATGAGCCTTAATTTGCCCGCTGGACATGCATTGCTCTACTGCTAGGCGTCGAATATGCCGCTTGCACCGATTATCAATGGTGGTTTTCCTTCCACTGCGTCGCGCTACTCCATATTCAGTGGGGTTTTTTATAAATTTTGATATGCAGTTTCTATGCCTATTTAATTTAGCTGCAATATCTGATATTTTGGAGCCCGCTTCACGCATTCCAATAATAATGCCCTGCTCCTTGGCCGACAAACTATTCCCATGAGGCATTTTAAGCTAATTTTTCAAATAATTTAATACAAATTTGGCATAATTAATTAATTTTATATACTTACGATAATTTAGAAAAGAAATGTTCACTTTTTAATATTTTGCACCACACGATCAGCACGAAAGATCAGCTAGACTGATTTTGCACATATATATATTTACTACGCAATACGCGAGGCACCAACATATTTTTTTAATAACGGTACTACGAAAGAGATTAGAATGAAGCAATTTTTGTCACATAGCAACAGAAACATATGATGAAAACATTCTACATTCATCAATACAAAAAAAATTAACTGTAAATATGAAAAATAAGCAAAAGAAAAAATGCACATATAATTATTTGTATGAGGTATCAATGGGAAACTCATGTGATGCCTCTGAAGACTCACTCGCTGGCCAATTAGCATAGGAATTTACTATCTCAGCTGCTCCTCATTTTTTTTTTTTTGTATTATTTTTTTAATGTTTTTGTGGTTCCATTAATTAAGCAAGGAAATTTACGCTGAGATTTGTGCCAGTTTCTGACCCTAATCTTGGCTAAAAACCTTTTGTGCAGCAGGCTGCATTTTTTATGCCAATTAAGTGTCGCATGCAACGAACGGAGGCGTTGGCATCTTGGCAATAACTATGCACATAATAACCCAATTTGGGATTGCCATAGGCAGTGTCAGTTACACTGCAAAATAAATATTTTAATTGAATATAAATACTGTTAAATATCAGCCAACTTAAACATCAAGTTGTATCTGAACTATAAGGTTTATTTACCTAGTTTCATTGCATAAAATATATATTTATTCTGTTAGAATTCCTTGGTTTCTCTCTGTGTACAGCTCTGACTTTCGCCTGGGCAAGTGGTTCGGTTTTGTGCTTGGATTCCATGGGAAAATCTGTTGCAATTAGCTGCTCACTTTGCAAACAAGAAGCAGTCTGAAAGGCTGAGAACGACACGCAGCGAAAACAATTTCTAAACGCGCTCAAAACGACTTAATTATGAGTGAGAAATATGCGCGGCGAGCAACTGTATCCCAGTCTCAGTCCCAGTATCTGGCAGTACTTGTATCTATGTATCTGTATCTAATGCACCCCCCTCTCGGGGCAGCCTTAATTGCTCCCACTCAATCAAAGCGGACCACCTTCATTAGACATTTGCGGTAAAAAGCTTCGGTAAAATTACAACAAAAATATATATGAGGAGAGAGAGAAGAAAAAGGCACGAACATCTTATAACAAAAACCTACAAACCGAGTTCACACGACGTGATGAACCCGATGAATAATTAGCAGGCCGCAGATGCATGATATCGGGGGGAATATATATAGTTAGTTATAGCGCCAACAGTGACTGGCCATTAATCACGGGCGAGAATTGAAAATGTCTCTCTGCTTAGAGTTATTTTTCTAAATAATTCTTAGCGCACTAAATAATGTTTAATTAAAAGCCAAAGAATCATTGTAATTATCTCTCAGAAAGACCAAGCTGTGCCGAGACCCAAAATTGCTGATCTCTTGCGCCGCGGTGTGCCTTTCGTTTACTGTATTGAATTTCATATTTGGAATTTTCGTTCTCTTCTTGATTTATTTTTTTTTTATTTTGTGCACTCGCGAAACCATAGAAATATGTGTATATTTCGTATGGGAAATTAGTGAGCAATGTAAATAACTGTTAGGAGCTACTTACAGTGGTCAGCGACATATTAATGTTGCTGAACTTTCAGTAAATTAAGCTAGTTGAAATTAAATTAATTTTCCTATTATAAGATTATTTCAGTTTATATTTTAATATTATTTATATTACATTTTATATTCCCAACTGAATTTAGAATTCTTAATGTGTTCTAGCTAAACACTGCTGGTATTCATGCTGAAAAATTATGATTAAATACAAGTCACTGAGGGGGCAGAGGTGGCTCCCTATTGAAAAGATTTTCTGTATGTTTTTGGCACAAAAAAACAAAAATTACTTTGAATATGCTGCGATCCACTGTATATATCACCTACTCCTCCTGAAAGTTTCACTCTCACCTAACCCCCCCCCCCCCCCCCCCCCCCCCCCCAAAAAAAAGTGAACGCAAAATGCACTGCGTAAAAAAACTTAATCAAAATATCTCAGGTGCAA
The DNA here is from genome assembly GCA_008042585.1 of Drosophila punjabiensis. Lineage (NCBI taxonomy): Eukaryota > Metazoa > Arthropoda > Insecta > Diptera > Drosophilidae > Drosophila > Drosophila punjabiensis. Next base: position 66,352 of record VNJR01004417.1, on the reverse strand, counting down.
TTTAAAAATATATAATAAATATATTTGAAGCCTAAATTTATATTTCTTAAATAAAGAAACATATTTAAACTCTAATTAACTTTATATAGTAAATATTTTTTTGAAGGCATTTATTTCTGGTAACCTTGAAAGGAGACTTACAATTTGGAATTCATATTTTATAATATTAATTATTTAAAAAATAATTAAAGAAGTAACTAAAAATATACAATAAATATATTTAAGGCTATAATTATATTTTCAAAATATAGTAAATATATTTTAAGGCTATAATTTTATTTAAATAATATAAGTATATGTTAAGGCTTTACTCTTTTGGTAAGATTAAAAGGAGACTTACAATTTAGAATTAATATTTTATAATAATTAATAATTTAAGTTGCCAAATAAAAAATTAAATAAATATATGTTCAGGCTATAATTATACATAGAATAAAATATAATTAAGTCTACAATTTTATTTAAATACTATAAAAAATATTTTTTGAAGGCTTTAGTTTTCTGGTAACCCAAAAGGGAGACTCACAATTTGGAATTAATATGTTACAATTATTACTAATTTAAAAATAAATAATGTGCTGTATAATAATATATAATAAATAAATTTGAAGGCTTTTATTATATTTCCAAAATATAGTAAATATATTTAAGTCGAAAATTTTATTTAAATAATATACAAAATATTTTTTGACGCCTTTATTTTTCTGGTACAAATTGGTATTAATATTTTAGAATAATTAATGATTTAAAAATAAATAATGATATAATTTAAAAAATATAATAAATATATTTTAGGGCTATAATTATGGTGAATATCCAGTAAATATATTTTAAGGCTATAATCTTAATTAAATAATATAATTTCAAATTTAAATTAATATTTTATAATATTGGCTCTATATGTTAACATATTTCGACTGTAAGGTGTAATTATTTCCAGTGTAAGAAGTCTCCCAGCTTGACCACAGGCATGCCCCTGGTATTAGTATTGGTATTGGTGTTGGTCACACAGCCACACACTCACACTCGCACTCACACTCACACTCACACTCACACTTGCACTCACAGTCACACGCACACCGAGACACCTCATCGCTTGCGGTCAAGTCTCTTGTCAGCGACAATTCCCCATAGACTTTGTTAAACCTTAAAATTAGTTTAAGTATTTAGTTACCAATTTAGTGCGGAGCGGGGTCGAAGTGCCAACCGCCGCAGGGGGATGGAGCGGGCATGTCCAGGGGTCGAGGGGAGTGGAGGGGAGTAAAGTGGAGGGTCTACTGCCCAGTGTCCGAGCGTTGATGTGCGGTTTTTGTGGCAAGAAGGCCTCTGGAAGGCGAAGCTCTCCGGAGGGCTTCTGAGCGGATTGATAAGGAACGGTGCCGAAGCGGTTTGTCAGCCCTTAAAAGGTGGACTATTATTAAGCTATTGCCCAGCACAACAAGACTTGGGGTAGTGAGATCATTGCTACTATATGTATTTATTATATTGGAGTATATTTATATATTATATATATTTTATTATTAAATTTATTTATTATTTAGGGACATATATTTGAGGCTCCTCTTCAATCTTTGTAAAATGGTCTAGGCTTCGATACAATGTTTCAAGTATCGAGTTTCTGAACGCAAGGAAGCCTCAACTCGGGTGTCTTTGGCATGAGTCCTGTAAGAGTTCTGTCAGCGATGTAAATAAATACTTAAATTACATATAAATGGTTGAGGGAAATTGTAAATTGTAGAGTAGTAACAATTATTAAAATTATATGTAATTAATAATTGCTAAAAATTTTAAGAGCATAAATTTGTTGTCTATTCTCATTATGACATATTTTTCTTTTACCTTTGTAAAGGGTATTATTATTTAAGTCAGCCGTTTGCAATGCAGTGAGTCGACTCTAAACAGTATACATATTTTTCAGCAGTATCAGCAGGCGAGTTGATCTAGTCATGTTCGTATGTCCGTCTGTCTCTTTCAATGATCGTTTTTCTCTTAGTTGCTCTCAGTTGTTGAGTATATATTGTTAGTATATATGTCTATAGAAATGGACCTGATCGAATCACCAACCAAGAAATTATCAATTGTTCAAGTTCAAGTTATTTCTTTATATTCCGAATATCCAAATATCATCATTTGGGAAATTTCTATAATTTAAATATTACTAACAAATTGTATTAGATTTTTTAGTAATTTTTAAATTTTAGAATTTTTCCAAATTATGTTTTTATTTTAAATTTAATAATTATTTCAACAAGAGTAAATAAAAATCGGCTTGCAGAAATATGCTTCCCTTCTTGTTTGAGTTACAAAATATCGTTTCAAATTTTACGCCACATATTTTGAGTCTTTATTTTTTTTTTTTGTTGAGTTTTTTTCTTTTTAATTTTTCTGGTTTTTTAATTCCTTGTTTGGTATTAAATTGTGCGGTTTTTGTGGTGGTGTCGGTCTTAAGTACCCCGCATTTCTGCAGCATTTTCCACTTGACAAAAGCCAACCAAGGAGAGCGGATCGAGCGAGTCAGACAGGGATGGGCACCAGAGGGGGCGAAGTGAGAGCAGGATAAGGAGAAGAAGCAGGCGAAGATGAAGCCGCAAAAGCGAAGACGCTTCGCCGTAAAACTTCGGCAACAACTTCAACTATTATGGCCAGTGGTCAAGCATTTAGACTTGGCCAAGAAAGGAGCTGCTCACGCACACACCGAGAGAAACGTTTTTATACAGAGAACTACACTTGCTGACAAGGTAATTGCTTCGTATAAATTTTTTTTACAGTGTAGAACCGGGCAAGACGTCGCCAGTTGAAATTTCAAACCGCTGAAGCGCGGCTAAATGTGTTGAAAGCCGAAAGCTCAAAGAGAGGCTCTTTGATTGATGATTGCAGCTCAGGGTTGCCTTTCAACTGGCCAAAAAAAGCGGACAAAAACGGGGAAAAAGGTGGCAGTAACTCGACTATAAGATACCTGTCACTTAAGTATATATTTTATAAAAAATATTCAAAGAAAAATTAAATAGTATCCTTGTAGCTCTGAGAGATGGGAAAGAGACTTGTCTAAATCTTGTCGCCTGCTGCAGCATAGCTAACATACCCCTTAAGCCCACCAACTAGTGGCTATAATAATACAGGAAATAACGAGAAAAGGCACAAATAAAAACACAAATGTAATATATATATATATATATATGTGGATATAGGGATATGTGAAACAGGCGGCAGAGAATGAAATAAAGTTGCCGGCAGGTGAGAGATGAGGCCTGAAAAAGGCCGCGGATCATGGGCTCGTGATTAAGCGCCAAATGTATTCAAAAGATTGTAATTAAGGCCACAAAGGCCTGCAGATCTGCATCGCCAGATAGCGCTTGTTAACAACAATCATACATATAATATATATATATATATATATATATATATATATTCCCGGCTTATATCCGCCGCTGACTCACGATGACGCACAATTGAATAATTATTGTTCAACGGTTTTGTCGCATGCAAAAATACAAAAAATACACCAATTAGTAACGCGTTGCCATCAATGTGTATCTCCTACGACTGTGTATCTGTATCTAAATCTGAATCTGTATCTAATAGCTGCGGCCTGGGTGGCATCCGACCCAAAAGCCAAAGCCATCTCCAAATATAAACTGATTTTTACGACTCGAGCATAACAACTTCATCATCAGTCGAGGCGGCAAGACGAAGCGAATCGATCTGGATCGAATCCGAATCGGATGAATCAATGGAAACTAAGCCCCGGCCAGAACCACAACCGAGTTCAACTTTAAGCTATTATTTAAGCTTTTTAATTGTTTTAACCCATTAAAAATAATATTGTTATAATAGTTCTAATTAAAGCCAGAAGTATCTTTCTATTAACTTTCCCTTACTCTTTCCTAATAATAATATAGAGCATTTAGTTCTCGGTTTCGCACTCATTTAGATTCCTCCTAATAATGATTATATACTTCTCATTCTGTACGAATTCATATTTATTCGCTGGGGTCGACTCTTTGGGCTTTTGTTCAAATCCATCGAAGTTAACATTTTTATTTCAAAGCGGTGTAATTTATGCAAAATCATTGGTCGATCGATCAATAGCCGGGCCGCCGGTTGCCGTGCCAAAAAAAACCAAGGGGGGAATAAAATAAAAACAGATAAAAAAAAAACAAAAAGAAAAACAATAAAAATCGAAAAACAATACTTAAAATCCCCCCGAGAGAAAATTAAAAACCAAAGGCCGCACACACAGGTGCGGACAGGAAGCGGATTTTCGAATTTTGGGAGTGAGGCAACTGCCATCCCTTTAATTGGATTATGAGTTAAGTCCTGTCACAGTCTCACCCCCTCGAAATCCCTCGCTTCCTACGCCCACATAGACCGCTACAGTGGGTCCTCCAAATGTGGACTTTCGAATACTTCAGGATTTTTAGCAAGAATGAAATGTTTAATTGTTAAAAATATTTTGCAAACCCCTGAAAACCTTTATAAAACTTTAATCATAAGAAAATCTATTTATATAATTTAGATGCATTATTTTTGAAAGGTATAACTTAATTTATAAGTACAAAAAAAAAAAAATATATAGTTCTAAGCATTTTAGTTTGCAAAGAAATTAAATGTTATATTGTAATATATTTTATACAATTCCTGAAAAATCTTTTTAAAAATCTTAGACCGAAGAAAAACTATGTAAACAATTTAAAAGTCTTAATTTAAAAAAAAATATACCTAAATTTCCTAAATACAAAAACCTAAAAACCTGCAAACTCCGCATTTCAGCGTACTTTCAATGTCACCGAGGAACTCATTTAACCTTTATATTTATTATATTTATTATATTTATTATATTTATTATATTTATTATATTTATTATATTTATTATATTTATTATATTTATTATATTTATTATATTTATTATATTTATTATATTAAAACCTATTTCTTTTACTTTTTGTATATTTTTTAATGTTGTTTTAAAGTCCCCTTTAGGCTCTGTTCACTGTAATTGCAATCGAATTAGTCAAGGAGCTCAGCAACTTTCCCTCGGCATTTTCGGTATTATTTTTCAGTTTGCTTTTCGGTTTTTACACCCGCAGTCAAGGCGTCAAATAGAAACTTCGATTCGGCCAGGGCGTCCGTCTGTCCGTCCGTCCGTCTGTCCGTCTGCTGTCCGTTCGTCACCCCTCCCCCCCTCACTGTTCCTCTATATTTCCGGCCGGCGTCAGGGTGGCGCCTGCGCAAGGGCAGCGCTGCCGCTGCGGCATTTAAGGAGTGGGCGTGGCCGATGACTTAAAAGGTTTTAAATGGGCGCCTTGGCATCGCTGGACTACTGAAAATAAACCTCATCCTCGGCATTTCCCTCCTTTTTCTCATTTTACTTTTGACTTTTGCCGACAGCAACGCCTCGGGTCGGCCGCTCAGGTTCATTGATCCATTTCGAATATATATATATGTATATATATATGTATATAAATACAAAAGTATCTTTGGGATGCTGTCGGCTTCTGGCTACCGACTACCGACGTGTTAAACGAGATTTGAAAACAGCTCTGGGCTGAAAAAATAACACCAAGAAACACATTCAAGCAGGTGGCCATTAGGGTCTAAATATTTAATTTTTCAAAGATTTGTTAAAGCTAAATGGTTTCTATTAACTAGCAGAATTTTAGCTTGCTTTAAAAATAATTATATTTAAAAGAAATATATTCAAATGCAACCCATATCCCATATTATTTCTTTTCAAACCCAAAACGATCTCTTCAAATTGAACCCTGGCTACTGTTTCACGCACTCGAGTCAAGCTCAAGCTCAAATATCCAAAATCAAACACAAAAAAAGAAATAACTCGGTGGATACCGAAAAAGGTTTGAGATCTGTCTCTAACGCCCGAAGGGATTTTCAAAAACGAGGCAGCCATAAACAGAGGCAACTCGATTTTCTATACAAAGTTATGAAATTGCTATTATTAATGACTGTAAACGTTTTTTCTACACTTTGCTGGAAATTGACAAGCGTTTATTAACGATTTTATAATAGCCGTGGATCAACTGATCGAATGGCCTCCATTGTCCTCCCCAAAGAAAACGTGACGTGACCGTAGGCCAAATATATATATATATATACACAAAATAGAGGGAAAAATTATCAAAAAATTATGGATTCATGAAAGGCGCGATAGAGAATGGAAACCTTTGAAATATTTTGCTCAAGACAGGAAGCCACTTTACATAATTAATCAGTTTATAAATACCGCTTCTCCAAACCTAAATGAAGCAGGGGAAACCGGAGGCTATATGAAGAGTAAGGTGCATACCGCTCGAATATATATATTTTATGTCTGTTTAAAAATCTAAACAAAATCGTATGCCCGTTACGCATCTTATGTAGAGTAGTCAAGGGCTCGCACTTGCATTTTGCGGCTCAGAAAATTTATTAAAAACCTTTTTTTAGGTTTAAATGAAATTTGCGCTCTCTTACTAAAAAAAATTGTATGGCGTTACACATCTTATGCAGTGTAGTCAAGGGTTCGCACTTGCATATTGTGTGCTGTAACTCGCGCTCTCTTACTCAAAAATTATATGGCGTTATGCATCTTACTCTTGGTATTGTCCTGTAGTGGAGTGTAGCCCAGGATGTGGCTCTAACATTGCACTTATCAGAAAATAAATCTATAAACGAACAAATTCGCCGCCCGCTTAAAAACCTAACCAAAATTGTATGGCGTTACGCATCTTATTAACTATATTTTCAGAGTGTGCACTTGGCTCTTGCATGTGTCTAAAAATATATTAAAAAAATAAAAGCCTTTCGAAAAGCGACACTCAAACGAAAAGGCAGTGACGCATTGCGAAAACAATTGCGAAGGCTAAAGCTGCTTATTTAGCAAATTGCTTGGGATTGTCCCCGCATAAATGTCCACAAGGGAAACTATATATATATGGGGGAGAAATCTGAGAATCGAGAGCTGGGAGCTGAGAACTGCTCTCGGCCTGAAGAGACTCTAAATTGTGCAGTTTAGGCTTCAAAATTGAGCATTGCGTGCAATAAATGCCGGCAGAATGCGTGTGCGTAACTAAACGCATAATGTCAATGCACCGATTTCCACCCCGCCATTATATATCGTATAAACATCATATATATTAGAGCCGTGTAAATATATGGTTGCACATTCTTTTTCCATATATATTTCTTTTTTTTTTTTTGCAAATTGCCCGTTTCCGTTTGGAGCAATAGATGGGAAAAATTCAGTGGAAAAATGCTTTAAACATTTTCCAAAGTGCTGCAATTTATGGGCACAGTGAAGCGTGGCAAGGCACCCAAACCAAAGCAGGCCCAGGGTTTTTTTTCTCTCTCTCATTTTTTTTAGATCGTGGTTAGAACAGCATACAATGTGCGTAGCAAATTATAATTATATATTTTACATGGAGTCAGAGTCGCAGAGGAATTGACTTAGTTTCCGCACGGGCACAGAAAGTCAAAGGCGGAAAGTTCTGCGGTTTTCTACCTATGCAGGTGTCTCTGCGTAGCAGTTAAGCTATTTTTAAGGCACTTTTAGAGTACTTTAAGAGCAGTTATAGGGCACTTTTACAGGACTTTTAAGGTATTTTAAGAGCACATATAAGACAGTCTTAGAGCAATTCTAAGGCATTTTTAGAACAGTATTAAGGTACTTTTAAAGCGCTTTTAAGGCACTTTTGGGACAAAAGGCACTCTTAGAGCATTTATAAGAAAGTTTTGGGCAATTTTAGGGCAGTTTTAGAAAACGTTTAACGCGCTTTTAGATCACGCTTAGATCAGTTTTTAGACATAAGAATTACTGCTATTGGGGGCATGTTACCCTGGCAATCGATCATGATTATTATATGATTATAATAATATAAACAAAGTCGTTCCATAATTTTTTAGCTATAATAAGGGAAAGTTTTGCGGATTTCTACCTGTACAGGTGTCTCTGTGTAACAGTTAAGGCACTTTTTTGGCACTTTTACAGGACTTTTACAGGACTTTTAAGGTACTTTAGAGCACACTTTTAGAACACACTTTTAAGGCGTTTTTAGAACAATTTTAACACTTTTAGATTACGTTTAATTCCCTTTTAGATAACTTTTAAGACTTTTAGGTAATGCTATTGGGGTCCTGTTACCCTAAAATTCGATCATGATCTGAATCATAACACTTTTAAGGCACTTTTAGACCACTTAAGAGAGGTTTTAAGTCACATTTTGATCACTTTTAAGACTTAAAGCTAAAAGTTAATGCTGTTAGGGTTATTTTAGCCTGGCATTCGATCATATTTATAATCATAATAATTCCAAAAATTACAAAGACGTTCCATAATTTTTTTAGTATCTAAGATCTAAGTTCCTGTTATCTCTAGTCATTCAAAAGTCATTTGTGCAACTGTTCGGCATCGGTTTATCCATAAAGATAACCGGCAGATCGACAATCTCGAAATGATCGATTATCGCAAAACTAGATTTCACACATTCCAGCCACTATTTAAGCTAATAAACCGTTCCGCCGCCGTTCAGCCAACTGGCTTTAGACAAACTAATGCAACTCATCATCATCTGCGATCAGTGCGCTGATCCCTTTAGACACTGAGAGAAAATTAGCAGTCATTTAAAGGCTCCTCTTTATAAATACCATTTGTATTATATTACATAATCTAGTAAGTTATTTTGGTATTTCAAATTATTTTAAAAATTTTACTTTAAGCCAACTTCAATTTGTAATATTTTTCTCACTCGTTTTATATGCTTGGACTTATGGCCATGTCTGTTACTGTTCCCTTACGAATAACTGCCTTATCATCATCATCAGCGTTGATCATGGCAAAATACTGTGCGTCATTGTCGGTAGCAAATGCCTCCGATTCCGATTCCACAGACCAGTATCCAGTATCCAGTATACAGTATCCGATTCCCGATCCATTCCCGACTTTCAACCGCGGCAGACGCACAATTTTCGCGCCTGATCAAAAGGCAGCCGAAGACTCGAAGATCCGAGGAGCGTGGAGTGAGCCCCGCGAAGAAAAGATCATCTGGTGGGGGCGAGGGGTCGATTATGAACAAAAATAAACAAAATCACACGGCATAGATCAAAGTGATCTCTTCACTTTGGGCGAGCTTCAAGCTGTTCCCAGCTGAGACCAAAAGGGGGCGTGGCCAGTCGGGATAAATGCACAGTTTGCGGCATTTCAATTCATCGGGATTTACACAGGGAAAATATATATGATCGGTTTTATTACAAGAAAATATCTATTATGTTTAGAATATTCTAATTATTTATTAAATATAAATCAACAAACTCAAGGCTTGTAAGAAATGCATTTCAACTTCCTGGAATTTACACATGGAAAATATATAGTCAAAAAATGTATTTAGAATTTTAAAAGAATTGTTAAAGGGATATATTTATTACATAAATAAAATATTTAGTTATGTTTACAATATTTTTATGATTTACTTAAAATATATATTACATTTTAAGTTTAGCTTTCAAGTAATATTTCCCTTAAATGTAGCAATATCACACGCTCTTTTGGACTATTTTTGTTTACCTTTTTGTAAGAGAGAGATGAAAAAAAAAAAACTATAAAGTCCATGCGGAAGCAGCATTGGCAGTAGCCCCACGAAATATCTGAAGAATCCATTCGGGGCTAAAGTAAGGGCTCTCTTCGGATCTGAAGTGGGCCGAAACCACTTAACACAAATTACGCAGCAAAATGTTGAAACGAATTGGTAGAAGTCTTCAATGAAAACGCTCGCTTCATTCATGAAAAAGGCCATCAATGAAAAGGCAAAATGCCCGAGCGCAACTATTAGACACATCCAGACTATAAATATATATATGTTACATATATATATAAAGTCAACAACAACAGATCTCGGCTCGAACGAACAATATATTCTAATGACAAGCGCCTGTTCGAAGATGTTGATTTTTTATTTATTTCTGGACTGTGTGGAACCCTTGTAACAGATTAACGTTTTCGATGATCGTTGATGCGATCCGATGATTTTAACACCTCGTTAGGTGATTTTTTTTGCTGATTGGAGACTCTGGGAAAATGTTAAACCATAAATTTCAGCAAGCTACAGAAATGGTTAGATTGAAATAAATGCTAATTATTAATTTAGACATTATAAAATAATGTACTTTAGCTAGAAGCTTTGAAAGAACTTATCAAGGAGAGTTATATTGAAATCGAAACCTGGCTTAATGATATATGCTTGAAATATAACAAAATAATCCTTCTTTTCATTAGTTAATTAAATTTTGAGTATTATAATAATACATTTATTTGTTTAAAAGATTAAAGACTCTGGGAAAATGTTAAACCATAAATTCAGCAAGTCAAAGAAATAGTTAGATATAAAAAACTATAACAAATTATTTAATAAATGTTTAAATAATACGTTCTAGCTAGAAGCTTAGAATAAACCTATCAAAAAGAGTTATTTTGAGCTTGAAACATCTCTCCATGATATAGTGTAAATATATCTATATAATCGTACTTTTCATTGGCTTATCCATTTAAGATTTATTATTTTTATATATAAATATTATTATAACCTATATTAAATTTGTTATTATTTTATTTTTCACTATTCCAACATAGAAAGCTTAACACACAACGTTTATTAGCCACTTTATGGTCTCGAAAGAATCTCCACATTTGCCTTGTAATTAATTTATTTCTGATCATTGAACTCTGCCTAAAATATGCTAAAAATACCTTCTAATTATAGGGCTAATCTGCGATTATCTGTATATTTTGTATATTTCCCCCACCCAGCATTCGAAAAAAGAAAGCCATAGCCATTCCGTTTACGTTCTGTTAAAACCAGTAGCCGGCACTTAAATAAAAATCAAAATACACGAAGAGAAAATGTGCCGATGGCAAAGAAACAAAGAAAAAAAAACAACACACACAAAAAAAAAGCAAAACTCTGGCCGATGAAGGGGTTCATTTTCGGTAGCCAACCATTTTCAACATTTTTGCATAAATTTGTGGCCATTGGGAGAAATCTCGGAGGGCGAGCAGGAGAGATACAAAGATACAAAGATACACAGATACAGAGAGGGAAGGCAGACGTTTTCACAAACCAATAATCAAGCTCCGACCGAGAGGGCTGAAGGCTGGGGAAAGCCAAAGAGTCAGAAAGCCAGAAAGCCAGAAAGATTTAATGAAGTTTAGCACGATCAGTCCCTAAGAGATCTTTTGCTGATCTCTGTCCTAATTGGATGCATTCGCATTCGCATTCGCATTCGCAGTCGCAGTCGCCTGGGTCCCCAGATAAATGCTCAAAAACTGTGGAATAATGAAATAAACGCGAAAAATTAGCGATCGCAATGGGAATCGATGTGGGATTGAGATCGTTTTATTTTTACTTTTTCTGCCTTTAATCCAATCACAATCACGCAGCTGCATTTTACCCTACAGAAGTCGAGTTGTTCGGCCAATTATATAAAGCTCTAGCTCTATGGACTTCCAATAAAACAGGCCTTGAGAGAGAAAAGTGTAAAAAAGTCTGAATGTGCCTTACATAAAATCAAAAGAAATTAAAGAGAATTAATTAATTAATTTAATTAATTAAAGAGAAATTAAAAAGAATATTTAAACAATATTTAAGTGAAGGAATTATTAATATTTCCTAAAGCACTCTATATATTTTTATAAAAGATTCTAGATATTAAATAAAGTAATAGCAGAACAAGTCTTGGGGAAAGGTGTAGACACAATATGCCTTAAATTAAATCTAGAGAAATTAGAGAATATTTACAGGAAAGGTTATTTAATATTTCAAAAAGAAAACTATATACATCTATTTTCTTTAAATTCTAGATATTAAATTAATGAAATATTTAAAAGAAAGATAATAATTTATTTAATAATTTATTATTTTTTATTTATGGCAAACTACACAAAATGTTCTTAAAAATTCTAGATATTAATTAAATTAAGATCAGAATACGTCTCAAGATAAAGATGATGAAAAGACAAGATATGCATTAAATGAAATCAAGAAAAAATAAAGAATATTTAAAGGAAAGGTTCTTTAATATTTCGTAAAGCAAACTATTTACATATTTTTCCTAAAAATTTAATATTAAATAAAGTAAAAGCTGAACAGGCCAACAGGAAAATGGTAGAAAACACAAGATATTCCTTAAATTAAATCAACAGAAATTAGAGAATATTTTAATAATATTTAAATAAAAGATTATTTAATAATTTTTAAAGCAAACTTTGTATATTTTCTTTAAAATTCCAAATATTAAATAAAGTAAGAGCAGAGAAATACTAGTGTAATCCTGCGATTGTTACCAATGCTTCGTTTGCATATTTTGCAAACAATTGTTATTGTAATTGGCCATCATGGCAGCCCAGCAGACGTGTTCTACCCATCTCTTTCTACTTCCATATGCCCCTCTCTCTCCATCTCTCTCTTTCTTGGCGTAATGGAGGCCCTGGCTTGGAGCCACACATCATTTGGCCAACTCCTCTCGTAAACGAAAACGTTTTAATGCTTTTCATAAGTAGTGTTTGCTCCGTCGGTGTTTTAACGAAGCCCTTACTTGATACCCTACCTACAGGGTATTATGATTTTCAGTATTTTCGATCCATAAAGTACGTATAAGCCCGATCGAAATGACCCTTCTTTCTGGGCCTCGTCTCCTTGCCCCCCTATTCATCATCGATTAACAGCTCTTATGAATGAAAATGAAACAGTTTTAGGGGCTGTGGGGGAGGGGGGGATATGTGTGTGAGGGGGGGAAATCATTACATATATTTTGAGTTAATTTTGTTCTCTCCTTCACAGCTCCCCAATAAACTAGCCCATAAATAATTGAACTCGAACGGAAAAGAGCTGGCGTAATTACGCCTCTAAGTCTGGTATTTTGTCTTTTTCAGAGCTCTTTCCTCTAGCCAAGCACTGGAAAAAATACGTAGAAACATGTATATAAATTTAAAATAAATAAAAAAATATTAATTATTAAGAGACGCATATAATAAAAAAAATAAAAGCAATTTAAGCACTTTGAAAAATAAAAGATGGGATATATATAAAATGTATATTAATATTACACTTCTTTTAAATAAAAAAAACATCTATAAAAACGTAAAATAAAAAAAATAATTAATAATTATTACAAGACATGCATATAAATAAGAAATAAAAACAATTTAAACACTTTCAAAAATGAAACATATGACATGTATAAAAAATATATTAATATGACAAATCTCTTAAAAGAAAAACATTTATAATAAATAAAAGCAATTTAAATACTTTAAATCATGAAATATATGATATATATAAAAAATATATTAATATGACTAATCTTTTAAGAGAAACACATTTATACAAACTTAAAATGAATAAATGAATAATAATTATTGCTAGACATATATAAAAATTATAAATACAATCAGTTTAAAAAGTTCAAAACATGAAATATATGAAGTATATACCAAATATATATTTCTTCAAGAAATCTTTTTAATTACAACATTTGGCACTCACATTAAATAAATATTCTTGAGCAATCTTTCACTCATATTAAGCAAGTTTCTATAATTTTTCTCAGTGCTGGCTACACGTATCTGTGTCTCGCTCCACTCTTTGTGGTTAGCCATTGTCTTGGCCCGAAGTGGAGCCGGCTTTTGTGGCGCATTTAATGCGTTTTAAATGGTTTCAAAATTTGATATAATTATAATTATGCTACTACCACGAACCGCCGAATAAAAAACAAAAAAAACAACCAACTAGGGAAATAAATGGGAGGAAAAACAAGAAACACGAGTAGTAACCGCAAAATCCAAATGTCTAACAAGCTCGCCAGCAGCAATTACGAGAAGCAAATCAAAACCCAGGGCTCTGGGTATCTCTGGGGAATTATCGTTATATCGCTAACGATAATGCAACAATTGTAACCCCTTTTGTGGCACTTAATTAATTGCCAGCAAATGAGTGCTGGGAAGATGATGGCGAGAATCGCTTCCAGTCGACCGAACCGATTGCGTTTTATGCGTTTTGTATGCAAATTCCAGTCCTTTGCAGGATCATTAGCATGCACTCCTGTCACCGCTCTCAGCTCAAAAGTCAAAGCCTGAAGGAACAAATATATGTGTATATATTCATATATATAAAAATTAAATGATAAATTATCCACTCCCCCAGCCGGCAGCCAGCCAGACACTGTCAAATGTAAATGATTATAATAATTGCAATTGTATCTCCGCATCTGTATCTCTTTTTATATTTTTTTGTATCCGCGTATCTGACTGGCTTAACCAAGCGTGAAATTTATTTAAATGTATTTTTAAGTGCTACAAGTCAGAGTTGTGGGATATAAAGTACGGCTATGTGTGCTAATAAAGATATATCTTCGGAAAAGGGAAAGGAAATATCTATTTGCACCTCTGAAGCTCAGTTTTTTCAGATTTTAGAAATTTAGAATAAATGACTAGATTGATTCGGCTGTTGGTACTTTTCTAATTAGTTATCAAGGAGCATTTCATAGATTTCCTTCTCCTTGAAAGTAAGCTTGCAAAGGCTGCTTAAGGTATAATCTATTTGCACCTCTGAAGCTGAGTTTTTTTCAGATTTTAAAAGTCTGAAATAAATGACTAGATCGCTTCGGCTGTTGATGCTTTTCTAAGAGAGCTTGCAATGGCTGCCTATGTGTGCCGGTGTGCCCGTGTCTGCGTGGGAGTGTGCTTAGTGTGACCAGGTAATTGCGTTATTGCGTCGAAAGTGCTGACAGGAATGAACGACACGAAAACGAAAATGCGGAGAGTCAGTGACAAGGAACGAGGCGAACTTGAATGGATAAATAGAAGGTAATATGGGAGGATGATGACGATGATGATGATGATGACAGCGCTTTGTTGACAAAACAGCTCGAAAACAGTTAAATGCATTTAAGTTCATATTTTAACAGTTGGTTAAGTTTTGTTTAATGATTTAAATAATTGCCGGCAGCTGACGACACACGCAAGCTGTTGCAGGGCCACAAAAGCACTACCACATACCTTGGAAAAAAAAAACAAAACAAAAAAATGATACGAAAAAATAAAATAAAAAACGAAAAAAACCGTCTGAGTAAATTGAGGTTTTTCGCTGCGGCTCCAGGAACACCGAAATTCGCGCTGCAGGAACAATTAAATGAGCAGCCAAGCATGACAGCCGTTGTCTCTTGCCCCTCTCTCCCATTTTTCCCACCCCGATCTTTCAGTTTTCTCAATTTAAGTATATATATATATATATATATACAAACACACAGATGGCATAGGTGTTGGTTGGGAAATTGTCTCATTTATTAGGCGCGCAGGCGCTCAAAGCAAATAAAAAGCAAAGTGAGACCAAGTGAGTCCAAATTGTTCTCTCGACACTCTCCACGAAACGAAATTTAAATATTTTAATCGGTTTGTTCGCCTTCACCAAATACAAGAAACCAACTGCATTACATTTAATTAAGACTGTCTAGAGAGCAGGGAAAAAGAAAAGCGCAATACTTTCGATATTAAGTGGATTGAAAAACAGGTACTACTGATCTAGTAATGAAACTATTGGGTTTTGTAAATGAAAAATTATTTTATAATTATCATCTGAATTATCAACCTAAGAATGCATCGACAAATCAGATCAAAACCCTATTTTTGGCTTGAAAAGCATGAATGGACCAATGAAAAGCATAAATGCAAAGCATTTTTATTTCATTTTTAAATTTTTTGCTCATTTTTTAATCAGGGCTTATTGGTTACTTATTATCAAAGTGCCTGTAGCATTATCAAGCTAAGAAATCATAAAAAAAATAGTCCTAGGCCATGTTTCGCGTTAAAAGCATGAATATACCGATCAAAAGCATAAATGAAACGAATTTTTTTAAAATTTGTAAATTCTTTGCTCCTTTTTTATTAATAACTTATCAACAAAGAGTCTGTATCATTTTCAACTTAAGAAGGCATCGAAAAATCAGATCAAGCAAATATTTCGCTTGAAAAGCAAGAATGAACTAATAAAAAGCATAAAAACAAAGAATCTTTTTACGTTTTTCACATCTTAAGCAAATTTTTTAAATTAGGTTTCTTGATAAATCGGTAATAAATAAATAAACTTGAATGGTAAAGGTGATTACCAGAAAATTAGTAATAAAAATAATCTTAAGAAAATAAAAAATTTTATTTTTATACCAAAAAGCAACATTCAACTGAAGCAGCCGACTGAGTCAGTACTTCAATTATTTAAATATATATTTTAGTTTATATTTAAAATATTTGTATTTATAATATATTTATCATTCTTCTTTATAAATATATTTATTCTTGATTACCAAATATTTAATTCCTATTTAAAAAACACATTTAGCCATATTGAAAAAACCCTCTTCACGGCAAGCACTCTACCTTTGATTTTCAAGATCAGGGCATTACAGTCGGCAGTTAGTTAGCTCACCTCGGTATCGGATTAGATCACCCCTCGGGGGAAACGGCCGGTCACCCGTGGGCAATGTGTTTATTGTCTTGTTGGCATGCACTGAGAACAATTCGGAGTGGACGGGGGGATGTGGGATGTAGAGCGCGGGGTGGGCGGTGCGAGGGGCGGACTTGAAGCGGACCTCAAGCGGACTTGGTCGAGAATATAGTCCGATAAGCATCGCTTCCGGTCCGGCAGTGGACTTTTTGTTGCTCTTGTTGTGTGTTAGTGTGTGTATGAGTGTGTGTGTTCCTCTAAAGCGAACTGAACCTGACTAAACTACTAAACTGAGCTCTCGGGGTTAGTCGTGTGTATCAAATGAGGTCTGTGGGACCTCCTGACACCCTCCTCAGCTCTCGGTTTGGGCCAAATAAATGCGTCTATCTCTTTGTGGGCTACACTCTACAAAAAAATGTTCAAAAAGACTAGTCAAATATTCGTTTTAAATTTTAATAAAATTATCAAAAAATAAATTATCGATATTATGTTATTGTGGGAGGAAAATGATCGAAATGTATCGGTTGTTTAAGGCAAATTGGTCTACCTTTAAGCAGTATATGTTATCAATCCTTAGAGAATTATAATTCCATTTGAAAAATAATGAAAATATAGATAATAGGAAAATTATTTATTAAGTTTATGAAATAAATAAAATTATCGAAATATAGGTTATCGATCTAAGGTTTATTTGGTTCGCAGGCAGAAAATTATCGATAAATATCAGGTGTATAGTCCACCTCGCTCTATCTACTCTTAACAATTGGGATTGTGCTTAAAAAATAATTAAAAAATATAGGTAATCGTTTTTAGAAAAATAGCCGAAATGTGCGATATCGATCAAACCTTAATCAAAATATATCGAATTAATATCAAAAACTGAGCCAAAGTACGTTACCTTCATATTTAACTGATAACTGCTATATAATTTCTTTCTTTATTCAAGAAAATGTTATCCCACACAGTGAATCCTCAAAATGAAATAAATTTCTCCGTGTGTATAGTTTCTATCTGCTCTGCAGCCAGAGTTCCTCCCCTTCGTCTGTGTGAGATGCAAAACGCGATACTAATTTTTGGTACCTACACTTAATTTCCAACCCCTCCTCCTCCTCCTCCTCCTCCTCCTTCTCCTCTACTATTTTTTTTTTAGTGGAAATCTGTAAATTTGTTTTTATTGTCATTATAATTTGTGGTGTTTCCCCGTGTGCCGTTGTGTAGCTGGTTCTAGTTGGCTGATAGCGTTTAACACCTGACATTTTAGTGGCAATTATGGGGCCCAGAGAGGGTCCCAGGTCCCAGTTCGAGTCAACGAACTGGCCCCGCCGAGTGGGAGACAAAATGCCTAACTGTTCAACGCTCTATCTAGCATTTATGCTCGTTAGAGCAGCATTAAACGAGACCAAAAAAGGCCACAGAAGCGGGGGAAAAAGGTGGATTGTGGATTGGAAAATAGAAAAACGCTGCCTCTATATGTGTATGTATGTTGCATGTTGTCATGAGTCATAAAGCAGAGTTGCATGTCCAGGTGCAACAGCAACTAATGCAACTGCAACTGCAAACGGCAAACGGCAAACCAAAAGTTAAGTCGCCACCGAGCTGAGCTTAAAACTAAATTATAAATTAAGAAACAGAAAAGCAGAAACAACAACAACAACAAAAAATGGTTAATGTGAGTGCGGAAGTGGTGCCGTTTTTGTGGATTAATATTTTGTAAACTGAATAACTGAATGACGATTAAATACTCTTTTGAGAATCTTTAATAAATCATATATAATTAAAACATTTCTTAATAAAAAGAAGCTATATTTTGGGTCATTTCTCAGCCTCTAAAGTGACTTTGGCCTGTATCTCTGCATCATCAGTAGCATTGATCTAGCTAAGCCTGCCTGCTCATCTCACAAAAACTACTATTAGAACCTTGCAAATATTTGAAATTTATACATTTCCCAATTGTTAGTGCATTCGGTGTGCGGTGTTAATGTTAGTACAAGCCTCAGTGCATTATTATTACTCCTTCTGCCGCCTCCTCCTGCCTGCCACCCACCAAGTTTTTTCCGTTTCTGTTTCGGGGCCAACTATAATATTTTGTGTCGCGTTTTTTTACGGCTGCGATTACGTTTACGATTACATAAGAATATAATATCGCAATTAATCGCATTTAACACAAAAATGTTAAAGCCAGTCCAGGCCCTCCTTTTGCCTCAACCGTGCTTTTCCGCTTTTCCGTTTTTCCACAACCATACCTCCCTCCCTCCCTCCTGGCGTGTGTTGGAGCGACTGTTGGCGCAATCTAGACACGACATACAACAATTAAAAACTTTTTAATCGCTCCGTCTTTTTCTTGAATTTAATTTGATGGCCTGCCCGCCAGTCGGCTCCCTTTTTTCATTGGCATGCGATTTTTTTGATTCTTTGGATTAGTAACGTTCAAAATTCCGAATGCCACTTCTGAGCGGCATTTTAGCCACCATTTTGGGTTTTTTGGCGTCTGGATTTTACGGGGAGAAACTAGTGGAAAGGGGGTATTCTTGTCTATAAATGTATAAGCTAAATTATAAATTATTCTAAATAACAATAGTTGTAGTAATTTCTATATTAAAATTCTACTAAATTCAACCGAGTTTTAAACCAAAGAAATATGCAAACTTCCGCTTCCTGAAGTTAGCTTCCTTTCTACTTCCAAATAATATCTTTCTAGATTTTTTCAAGCCCTTTGTAATTTAATTTAATAATTTTAATCTCTTTAAATTGGACAATTTAATTAATTGTCATGCTTAAACTAATTTTAAATAATAGTTTAAATGACTCTTTTTTATGTTGAATAATGTATTTAACTTTAATAAAAAGGGTTTTAATAATTCAACAATCTAGGTTAAACGCAAATAAGCAAAAAAGTTATAAAAGGTAATTTTGATTTGTTGAAAAAATAAATAAAAAACAATAATAATTGTTATATTATAATATATGAAAATGTTTTATATACACTGATAAAAAATTCAAGAATTTTGGTAATTTTTGCTGATATTTGGTAACGAAAGTAGCACAAGCATTTTTTGGTCTTCTTTTAAATTTTAATTTCTTTATTATTTTTTTTTTTTTGTCTTTAAGTAAAGTCTAAAAAATCTTATTTTTAGTCTTATTCATAGAATATTCAGTCTTTTGTCTAATATTAAGATTTAATTTAAGAATGCACAAAATCTTGAAAGAAGATTTTATTTTTCTGATGAGTGTATACATAAGATTAAAAAAAGTTTGTATATGAATTATTATTCCGGTTTAATGCTCTATGTTTTAAAGACCGTTTCTTCTAGGACTCTTTGGAAATTTGCAAACAAAAGTCATTAAAAAATGAGCTTTCCTGAGTTTCTTTTAAAAATTATTATACATATATGAACAAAAAAAAATAATACAAAATACTTTTTTAAAAAAATATGAAAGATATTAGACATTTGAATTACTGTACCAAAATCTTTTATTGCGTCGCTTTAGGACCTAAAGCCCAGCCAGAAGGTAAGCAGTTAATTTCTTTGGCTTTTTCATCAGTTTTTACAATAAGTTACAATTTAAAAATAATTATACATTTATGAATAAGAAATAATAACTAATATATTACATCAAAATATGAAAGAGGCTACTGAGCCTCTTTACCATCTTGGACTGTTGCTCAACATCTCCCCAGCAAAATTTTCCTGTGCATTCCGTCAGGTTAGATTACAGTTACCATACATTTTCTTAAACAATGAATATGTATGCATGACAATTAATACCCAAAATCTTTTTGCTGCGTCGCATTAGGACCCAAAGCCCAGCCAGAAGGTAAGCAGTTGATTTCTTTGGCTTTTTCATCACTTTTCACACCTGGCGGAGGAATAAAGGAAAATGAAGCACGCCCACGAATGTGGCCAACTAGTATCTGAGCCATCTCCCATCTCACATCTCCCCCTCCCTGTGGGCTCTCTGGGACTGACCGAAAGTGTATTTTATTTGGTGTTTAGATTAAAAGATTTATGGCTACAAATTATGGCTCTTTGCCACGGCGATAACATTTCCGTTGGCGGGGAGGGCGTCGAAGAAGACTACTTAAACTCAACTTAATTTCTTGGTCGGCAACAGCGGAATAAGAGCGGCTATAAAAAATGAACAATTAATCTTGAATGGTGAATCTAACGACCCGAAAGTTCAGAGATCTCTCTATAGCCACAACTATAGCTATAGCTCTCTCTCTCCCCCCTCAGTTTTCAGTGTGTATTTAGAGGGCTTAAGCCTCGGGCTCGGCTCGTAAACCTTAGAAATTTATTCTCACACCCAATTTGAGCCCAGTCAGTAGATAAGAGCCACCTCGATGACCATGTACCCTCCTCTCGCTCTCGGTTCTTTGCCCTCCCTCTCCAGTTCCCCTTTGTGGCCCAAAGGAAGCTCATTAACGCAACGCGGAGACGGAGACGGAGACTGCAAAACACACACCTTAATTTGTCATTAATTTGCATATATGTACGACCAAGGAGCTCGGGGGAACCACCCCAAATAAAAAAAAAGATAATAGATACAAGATGGAAGATGGAAATTAAAGATATTTACGCTGAGAGGAAAAATGAGTTAACTTAAGGGGTAAAGACTTCATAGAAAATATATTTCAGACTTGCGTTATTCTTTTAGAGCTTTTGTAGGGTTACGATTCGGAAAAATTCTACTACCAGAACACCTATGTATAAGTATTATAGAAACCTTTGATAAACACTTAAAAATTAGTTTGTTTTAAAGATCAACAAAGTTAGTTACAGTATAAGGAATGTAAGAGAATTCTGTAGATTATGTTCTAAAAAGCAATGTGTAGATTTCCTGTTCTTCCCCTTATTCCTGGTATGTTTCTCGTATATTCCTGGTATATTTTTGGTATATTGCTAGTATATTCCTGGTATTTTTTTTGGTATATTCCTGGTATATTACTGGTATATTTCTGGTATATTCCTCGTATATTCCTCGTATATTCCTCGTATATTCCTCGTATATTCCTGGTATATTTCTGGTATATTCTTGGTATATTCCTCGTATATTCCTCGTATATTCCTGGTATATTCCTGGTATATTCCTGATATATTTATGCTATATTCCCCGTATATTCCTTGTTTATTTCAGGTATATTCCTCATATATTCATGGTATATTCCTGGTATATTCCTGGTATATTCCTGGTATATTCCTGTTATATTCCTGGTATATTTTTGGTATATTCCTGGTATATTACTGGTATATCCCTTAGATATTTCTCGTAGATTCCTTTTAACTTAAATATAGATTATTATAAAGATCAAGAAAGGCTACAGCTACAGTTCAAGAAATGAAAGAGAATTCTGTATATTTTCTTGGCATTATCCCCTTCCTTATATCCCCTTCAAAATAATCCCCGAAAACCCCGAAATGTAATAAGATTAGATTAAATGCAATGCTCGCCCAAAGTTCAACTCTGTAGTGTGAACATAACTCTTAAACAAAATTACTATAAATTATACGAAAAATTCCACTTTTCACCTTCGCCCCCATCCCATACCCATTCCCATTCCCATTTCCATTTTCCATCCCAAAAACCGAGACCCAGTGGCTGGACCTCCCATCTGGGCCCAGACGTGGCGGAATTTAAATAATGCGGTAATAATAGACGCGCTTCAGCTGCCGTAATGATTGACCACAGAGAGTTTTCGGGGTCTTGGAGCCGCGCAGAGCGGCACTTGACTCGCTTCTGAGGTCCCATGGCCATAAATTAGGGCGCTCGTTCGGGTTCTGTGACCAAAAATTCCTTTATTTCATTTCTTTTAGTTAGCCGAATTTTCCGAGCGTTTTCCGCCCCAGCGAATTTCCGAATTTTTCCAGTGGCTATTAATCACACGGCCCAAGTACAAGGCACTATTAGATGATGAGCAGCCATAAATATTTCATATATTCATATCTAAACGAGGTCGTGTCCTACCAGATCGGACTAGATAGGGCTGTAAATGGGTTTCTTTTCGGTTATTTTGGTAAAGTAATTCCTTTGTTTTTATTTGTTGGAATTAGAATTCATTTTTGCTGTAAAGTTCTCTAATAATCCTGAAACATGAACCACTTCTTGCCGCGTTTAAGGGGGGGCTTTTAGGCTAACAAGACGTGAAAATGTCGCCGGATCGGCTCACTGAGCGCCGACAAGAAAGCAAAGCAAGAAAACAGCAAAGCAAAAGCAACAAAGTAGGCGAAAATCGGAGCAAACGAGCGCAGGAAAATATGGTAAGCATTTTCCAGGCTGCGCATGCGCAACTCCGACGACTTCCGCTGAGACCTGAGAGACTGGAGACTTGAGACTTGAGACCTGAACCCGCGCCAGTGTCTGAGTCTGCAACTGAGACTGAAAATTTATGCAGTTTTAAGTAAATTTGTTAAATGCGCGCTTTAATGCTTCGTTAACGCTTCGTAAATTTTTCACAAAAAAACGAAAAAAAAAAATAAGCAGCAACACAAAAAAGGGCAACAACGGAGTGACGAACCAAATAGCTCGGGTCTCTGGTCTCTGGTCTCTCTGGCAGATCCCAGATCTGAGGAGAACTCTGGCAGTTCGCCAGAAGAGCGACGGCGGTGAAGTCAACCACCTGTAATGAACTGACGCCACCGCAATTTAATTCAGTCTTTGCTCGGACTCGAACTGGAACTGGTAATGGGAATCCGACTGGGAAAGAGGAGAATGGAGGTGAGAATTGAGCAGGGAGCAGGAGGCCCATGACCATGGCAGCGATGCAAAACTGAACAAAGCACTCTAAGAAAATATAAAGAAAATTCTATATTCCCGAGTTACCAAGGTAACAAGTAAAAAAATTGATTTCCCGAAAGTCTAAATAGTCTTAAAAAGTGTTTAACTGACTTTGCAAAAACTAAACCTAATTGCGATTCTAGTTTCTTTAAGTCTTAATGAATATTTTTTTTCTATATATTTATGTACTTTCCTATTTTTTTTTTAAGTGCACTCTTCAGTGTTCTGTCTTCGGTCTTCCGCTCCTTTCCCCCCCATTCTTCGCTCCACTAATGAGCGGCGAATGCTTCTGGGACTCGCTCATAATTAGTCATAGTCATACTTAGTAGCAGCTGAGGCGGCCTTGCCGGCCACAAATCAACTAGAGATGGACACGTGACACGAACAGGTCCTTTTATTTCTGTATTTTATTAGAATAGTTAGGCTTTAAGGCTTACTTTTGGCTTAGTCTAGCTTAAAATACTTATTAATCGTCCCTGTTTCTAATTTAAATTTAAATTCCTAAACTATCCTAAACTAGAGATGGACACGTGACACGAACAGGTCCTTTTTTTTCATATTCCATTAGAATAGTTAAGCTTTAAGGCTTACTTTTGGCCTTATTCCTTCGTAAGAGTTAAGCTTGAAAGCTTACTTTTGGCTGAGACAAAGTTGTAGTTTATTTTAGTTAATTTTAAATTCCTCAACTAGAGATGGACACGTGACATGATCAGGTCCTTTTTTTCATATTTTTTAAGAATAGTTAAGCTTGAAGATTTACTTTTGGCTTAGCCTGACTTGTTATACTTAATAATCGTCACTGTTTCTAATTTAAACTTAAATTTCTCAACTATCCTTAACTAGAGGTGGATACGTGACACGACCAGGTCCTTTTTATTCCATATATCTTGCGAATAGTTAAGGTTGAAGACTTACTTACTGGCTTAGCCTAACTTGAAATACATAATAATCATCCCTGTTTTGTAATTTAAATTTAAATTCCACAACTATCCTCAACTAGAGATGGGCTCGTGACACAACCAGGTCTTTTGTTTATATTTCCTCAGAATAAAGGCTTACTTTTGTCCTTGTTTTTTCAGAAGAGTTAAGCTAGAAAAGTTACTTTTAGTTTAGCCTAACTTGTAATACATAAAAATCCAACCTGTTTCCAATTTATATTTATACTTCACAACTATTCTCAACTAGAGTTGGACACGTGACACGACCAGGTCCTTTGTGTCCATATTTCTTCAGAAGAGTTAAGCTTTATGGCTTACTTTTGGCTCAACCTAACTTGTAATACTAAAAAATCATACCTGTTTCTAATTGAAATTAAAATTCCGCATTTATATGTTACAATCCTGAGGCTTTTCCCATCACCAGCTATGATTGAAATCATTTGCACCGATCGTATTCCCATCCCGGGTCCAGAGCGAAGCTGCTGCGGTTGCCAATGTGCTTTGAAATTTAATCTATTGTAACTAATTAAACTGGGAGTGGGAGTGGGAGTGGGAGTGGGTGGGAGACTGGGGAGCAAGAAAAGCGCTTAATTTGCAGTTAATTTTCAAGCTTGCGGCTTTGGCATCACTCGCTGGAAATGTATTTGCAAATCCCAGCACTCGTCCCCTCCCTCACTCTCACTCACTCGCTCCCTGATTTTGCCGGCGATTGTTTGCATAATCTTTTACACCAGTTTTGCTGCCGTGAGAGAGGCGGCGAGTCGGTGGAAAGTCATAATTATGCTAAATCTGTGAATGGTAGCCGCAACTGTACTTTGTATGATAATGATGATCGCAGCGGCGATGATCGTGAGAGAGTTATGGATTTATAAGAAATAAATCGAACGCTTTTCAGGATACCTTTGTATCGAGTTGGTTTAGAAAGTCTACTTTCATGACAGGACTAGACTAGTTGGTTTAGTTTAAGTTTATTTTGTTACAGATTAAGTATAGCTTAGCTCTTTAGTTTGTTAGTTCCTTAGTTTTTTAGTTTATTAGTTCGCGAATTCGTTAGTAAGTTTCTTAGTTTATTTATTTCGTTAATTCGCTATTCGTTAATTCGTTACCGTGTTAGTTCGTTAGTTTTCTTGTGCGTTTATTCGTTAGTTTATTAGTTCCTTAGTTCGTGAGTTTGTTCTTTAGTTCGTTAGTTTGTTAGTTCGATTTTCGTTAGTTTGCTCGTAAGTTTGTTAGTTCATTATATCGTTAGTTTCCACGTTACTTTTTTATTATATCCTTAGTTCGTTAGTTCGATAGTTCGTTATTTTGTTAGTTAGTTAGATCGTTAATTCGCTACTCGTTAGTTCTCTTATTCGATAATTTTTTAATTCGTTAGTTCATTATTTTCTTATTATGTTAGCACGTTACTTTTATAATATATTTTTAGTTTATTTACTTCGTTATTTCGTTAGGTCGCTATTCTTTAGCTTGTTAGTTCGTTAGATCTTTCAATCGTTAATTTGTTAGGTCATTTTTTTGTTAGTTCGTTACTTTATTATTTGCTCAGATCGTTAGTTCGTTCTTTAAGCATTTAACTTGTATAATTTAATCGTAAAAATTTTAAATAAATCGCCCGGCGTGAAGCTCTTTGATCGATCGAACCCATTGAACACCCGAAATGCATCTCCTTTTCCGCTGAAGTATTGCCATTTCGCTCTCTCTCCCGCCGGCCTGAAGCTGCCCCAACTCCCGTGATCAACGATCGAGCGGCCATCGCGCCCCTCTAACAAATGCCGAACTTTTAGGCTCGCTGTCAATATTCGTTAAGCCGTTCCAGGTGTCGTTCGAACTGCTAAAGTGTCAAACCTGACAACAGCCGGGACATTTTCTTAATGATCTTACCCAGAAGTCGGGCCAATTGCACGTTGAGTGCCAATTCCGATGCGCTAAATGAGTTGAATACACTGCAAGATGTGTGTATTTGTTATTAAAGTTAATAACTGAAGAAGAAATATGATGTATAAGGAGGGAATTTATTAACAATTAGTAAAGTTAAACACTTTAGACTTCTTTATTGAGATTTCCTGGTTCCGCTTTTGGTCTAAAACTTTCCTCTCAGTGCCTAAGAATCCGCAAAACCAGACATAAATAATCAATACGCAAATCAAATTGACATTTTCTCTCTTTTTCAATTAACAGCATTATGTTTTTGCTAAAGTTGGCTTAGCCGCGCTCTGCCTCGGATCTCGGAACTGCGATATCGAATCCGGACTTGGGGACCTGCGGGGACTTTGGGGGGAGACCTGGAAACCCGGGATCAGGCCCCGAAAGTGCTTAATAAACTTGTTGCCAAAGCCAACGGCAACGGTGAGCGACAGAAATTATAAATCGTTTCTGACATTTCAATTGACAGACACCAATGAGCGAGTTAATTTTCCAGCACCAACGTACCAAGGCGATCCAAGGTGTTACAGTGCCAGCGAAAAGTCTCTAAACTACTTCGGGCCTCTTTAAAATTTTCTACCCATAATTAGTCACCCTTTTTATTTAATTAAATTTTAAAGAAAATAATTTATATAAAATAATATTTTTCTATGGGAATATATCTAAAGTTTGCTTTACCTTTATTTTTCCCCCTGATTTCTATGAATGATTTCCAATTCTTTTTCTTCGGTAATTGTAACATTTTTTTTCTCAAAATATCTGGCTACCGTGTTAGCTGTCGCTCGAACTGGCGATTAAATGTGTCGTGATGGCCGACAGAGTCGAGTAAAATCCAAAATGTGATTAATTTCTTGCATATTAGAAATCATTTTTCAATTACCAAGACGACGGGCTACTTATGATTTCCTGACAACTTATCAAATTAAATCGACAAAAATCAAAAGTGATATCAATGAAGAGATCAAGCATCGTTCCGTTGCCAACAAAAAAAAAATAAAATAAAAGTAAACAAAAAAAAACCGAAACAGAAACCGAAAACTGTTAGGAGAAAGCAAGGTAGAAATGCCAGAAATCTTTTGGGGAGGGAATCCGATGAATGAACGTGTGTGTAAGTCAGCAGTCAATGGAGAAAAAGGAAAACCCACAGTGAGCTGTATAAATATATACATATATATATATAAATTTATATGTATATATATCGAACTCTCGTCCGGTCAATGCGACAGTCAGACAGTCGGCCTTCTCACTCGCTCCAGAGACACCAGCGAGCGATCCGGGGCCCTTAAGACGCAACGCATCGCGATCTTTAAGCTGCTTAGGGGATTAGTGTTTTCAGACATTTGACACGTTAACGTTGTTTGGAAGAGCTCTTGGTCTTGGTCTTGGTCTACATAAAAATAAACATTTGAGTGAGGCAAACTTGCCCCACTAAATACTAAACGCTGCAGAGGAAGTGCGTTCCATGAGCGCACAAGAATCAAGAGTGTAGACTATAGAATACCCGGTAGTCAGTTGGTTTTTAAAAGCTAGAGAATATAGCAATTGTCCTTAATGTTATACTAACGAGGAATACGATTTCATGCATCTCTTTAATATCCGTGTAAATAATTGCTAGCTTCTTGGATGTATCTCTTTGCTAGCTACAGCATTTCCTGAACAACAGCCGAGTCAATCTAGGCTTTTCACGTCCCTTAAATATCTGTGTAAATATTTACAAGCTTCCTGATAGTATCTTTATGCGTGCTAAGGGATTTCTTGAACAACAGCCGAGTCAATCTAGTCAGTATAAGTCTCGTGATGGCCGAAAAAGTTGAGTAAAATATTTTTTAAATACACTTCTCAGGTATTTACAATTAAAGAACCGTCTAGTTCTTGACAACAACAGCAATCCACCTCTAAATAAAGGGTATAAAAAGTTCTTGAACAAAAAAAAAATCCAAACCGGGAGCAGGAAACTTTAAAAAATTTCATTCAGCGACTCACAATTCGGTAGCTGATTTAAGGAATTCAGTTAACACATAAGTAAATTCCAGAATCTTTATAAAAATTCACTTAGTTCAGTGCTAACTTATAAGTCCCCCGAAAAAGGCCTAAAAGCACAGCAGGATCCATATTTTTTGAAAGAGAGAAAGGAACAACCCAGTTTTTAATATTCAATTACGCTTTTTTTTTTTTGTTGAGTTAAAAAAATCATAAAGACTACTTAACGCTTTTCATGCCAGAGTATCTAAAGCCGAAAT
This sequence comes from Drosophila punjabiensis, assembly GCA_008042585.1. NCBI lineage: Eukaryota > Metazoa > Arthropoda > Insecta > Diptera > Drosophilidae > Drosophila > Drosophila punjabiensis. The sequence continues at coordinate 37,999 of VNJR01004417.1, read as the reverse complement.
ATGTATCTCTACCTGTCTTAAGCCTCTCGTTCCTTTTTGCATTTCCAGCTGGGGAGCGGTAAACGTTTAAGACACCTTTTGGCTGGCCTTTAAAAATAAGAAAAAGTAAAAAACGGCTCAGCGATCCTCCTTAGCCAGGTGCTGGTTGGCAAAAACTGCATTTCCTTATCTTAATCTTGGCAAATTTAATTTAAACTCAATACGCAATTTACGCAAGAGCATTTTAGATAAAGGACGATGGCAAAGCAAAGCAAAAGCGGCAAACAGAGGCCGCATCTGGCTTAAAAGTTACTTTTCTTTTCTTTTCATTTTTTTTCTTCTCATTTTATTATTGTTCCTGCCACGCATGCGCAGCGCATGGAAATGTTGACAAATGCTAAAATGCAAGCGGATTGCGTGTGACACTTCTAAAGAGCAGCTAAAAAAAATCGAAAAACAGAAAAACAAAAAACAAAATGTAAAAAAAAGGTAGTGCGGAGATTAAGGGTGCAGCCAGTGACGGGGCCGAAAGGGGTGCATATGGCCAGGGGGGGCGCCGCGGGGCGAGGGTGAGGTGATTCCCATCGCGCGATGCATTCAATCGTTCAAATTGTTTTGCGCTAAAACTCACGTGACGAGTGCAGCGACAACGAAGCTGCCAAGGTTCTCTCTCGGCCGAACACTGCAAAAAAAAGAATGTAAAATAATAATTTGTTTAAATACTCAAAAATAAATAAGACATCATTTCTAATTATATTATATTAAAGATAGTAGTAGTATATATTTATAATACTCAAAATGAAACCAATGAATGTGGTTTAAAAACAAAAAACTAACTAGCTTTCTAACTCTTCATTTATATAGAATAACTCCAAAAAAATAGTTTAACTTATTTGTATATATATTTTACTATAACATAAATTTATTATATAAAGTATTAAATAATATAGTATATAACCAATAAAAGTGAGTTAAGAACAAAAAAATGTCTAGCTTTCTAAGTCTTCATTAACATAGAATATTTCCAAAATATTTAAGCTCATTATAAACATATTTCATTAATTGAATAAATATATTTTGCTATAAACTTAAAAACAAAAAACAAGGCAGCTTTCTGACTCTCATTTATATAGAGTAATTCCAAATGATTTAAGCTTATTATTAAACTTATTTATTTATTTGATTATATATATAAACTTTTATAACAAAACTTTCATAACGAAAATGTATTGTATAAAGTATTAAACAATAATATATATAATTTAAGGTATATTTTCGGCTTGATTTAAAGCCACAGAATTTGAGAAAAGGTGAAATTACATTCTCATAATCCGTAGTTGGGAATTCGAATTGCACTTTTTTTGAACCTGGACAAGTTAAGCAGCTTCTTGCCCTACAAATGACCTATGTATTGTATAAAATATGTAGTCTAAGAATTTGTTTAAATACTACATTTTAAGTATAATTTAACTCTAAATTTTAGTAAAATTATTTCCAAATAAATTCATCAATTGAATATAGTTAGAACTAAATAAATATGCTTGCATATTGTGTTAAATACCATGACATTAATCCAAAAGCTTGCTTTAAAATGTTTAAGTTTTTAAATTTTTTTAAATTTTGAAATTCCCCTAATTATTTTTCTCTTAATGTTTTCACTTTCTATTGCTCACCATTTGTTTCTCCCAGTGCACTTCCTGCTGCGGCTGCTCCTGCTTCTGCTCTGCGCTGCTCTTCATTTTATCAGATTTCTTAAGTGCAAAGCGAACTTGTTGGCTTTTTGTCGTCTTTAATGTTGAGTCCGCGGTTTAAATGTGACACTCGTGACTCTTGATGGGATTGCCGGAGCCAGGAGGAGGAGGAGGGAGCAGGGAGAGAATAGAAGGAGAGGGGGAGGCTGAGGCTGAGGGAGAGGGAGTCATGGGAATGGACAGCCAAATGGCAAATGGCAGATTAATTTGCACACTTAATTATTTCGAAAACTATAAACTAGAGCTTCAATGGTGCCGGGAGACAAACGAATAGAGCCATAAAAAGTTATGCTCGAAAATTGAAAAACCATGTTAAGCCAAACAGATCAAAGTCACAGCAGAAGACGAAGACGAAGACGACGAAAAAAAGAGCATTTATTTTGATTGCTGATTCAGACAAATGAAACGTTCTATAAACAGACAAATAACGAGCCCAACAACGTTGGCCACACGCCGCCACACGCCGCCGCCGCCACCGACAACGGGGAATAAAAAACGAAATCAAAAAAGCAACGCCAATGAAGTCTTGTCAAAATGCATAAAAATTCAAATCAGAATCGGTGAAAGAGTGCGAGAGAGCGAGAGGGGGCTAGCTGGGAGAAAGAGACGGGGAAACATCAAAGCAGAACAAGGCCGGGATCCCGATTCCAGGGAGTGGGTATCGGATCGGATCGGATCGGATCCGAGATCCAAGATCAGAGATCTCTCACAGAGAAAATAAATGTACCAGAGTCTGTTTTGAAATAATGAGTTTTAAAAAATTTTATAGGAAATAAACTAAAAAAATTGTCAGGGATTTTGAATAAATATATAGAATATTTCCTTATTTGCTCAGGATCCGAGATCTCTCGCAGAGTCTATTTTAACAAAATAAGTTTTAAGTATTTTTGTGGGAAACACATTCAAAAATTTTCCGGGATTTTGGATAAATATTTCCTAATTTTAAATAGAAAGTTTTACCAAGTTTTATAGGAAATACATTACAAAAATTGTCAGGGATTTTGGATTAATATATTCAGGAGTATTTTCTATATTCTTAGGTTCTTAAGATCAGATCGAGATCCAAGATCCGAAATCTCTCACAGAGTCTGCTTTAAAATAATGTGAGTTTTAACAAGATTTATAGGAAACACATTCAAAAATATATCCTCTTGAGTTCAATAAAAACTATATATTTTAGTTCAAAAGCTCCCTAAAACTAGTTACCTTAAATAGTTGCCAGTGTAGCTCGAGGCATCGGTTTCTGCCTTGAATCTCGGACTCCGAAAATTGTGAGATTTAATGCTTATTTGCGCAGAGTCAAAACAGATTTCGTTGCGGCCATAATCATGACATAAAAAAGCAGAACAAAAACGATTTTCAATTCGATTTCAATGCGTACAGCAATTTAATTAAAGCCGTTTGCTCTCGCCCAGGCACAGTCCCCATGAGTCCCGAGTCCCCAGTCCCCAGTCTCAGTCTCAGTCTTAGGCTCAGTCTCAGTCTCAGTCTCAGTTTCAGTCTCCGTCTCTGTGCAGATATTACACAAATTAAATTTAATACCAATCTCTGGTCGTTTGTCGGTTCTACGCTTAGAATCATTAAATTGGACATGCGATTACAATTACACATATCATTTAAAGTGACTGCAAAGGCGTCTTGTATCCACATAACCCTCTTGGTTAATTGTTTGGTAAATCCCAAGTCCCATAGTGACTGTTGACTTATCACAAAGCCTTAAAAAATGTTTTTAATGTAGTTTTTTTTTAAGTGATTTAATTCAAGTACAGCTTGATACAGATTTAGCTAAGTCAAACTTTTAAAGTTACTATATTGAGTCTTATAAATTATTTGTGTACTCTTGCAGGATATTACAATTTTAGTCAGGAGCTTACACCGCCTATAAATCATGTAAATTCTTGTTCAGGATTAATAGCCGAGTCTTTTTAGCCATGTTTGAACAAATTAAGATTTAACTTGATATTTTTATATATTTTTATATATATACAATTTTTTAAATTTTAAATTCAATTAACTGATTAAACAGATCTATTAAAAACTAGCACAGAAAAATTAATGCATTTTTAACATTGTTATATTGATTTTCATACTAAAGTTTTAAGCTATAATTTTTTAAATTTTAATTTTAACTTACAGCTTTGTTAACCTATTTAAAACTGAGCCAGAAACGTTTTCCGAATTTAAATTAATTCATTTTTGGCTTAGTTTGTCAAACTTTAGGGGCATACAGACTTCGGTTTCTCGAAGTATGCTTTCTTTCTTATTAAAACGAATGTACAGCCTAATAACCGCATATCTATCCTCTTTTAGACCTGACGATCTGGACTAGATCCTTCCTTCTAATATCCTTATAATGGTTTGAGATAAATATATATAACATTTATGGCATATTTTACGTTGATAATGTCTAATTTCCCAAATTGTTTATCTAAGAAATCATTAGCTAAAGTCAGAAAAGGTACAAAAAAGTAAGTATTTTTTTTTTATATATTTCTATATTTTCTTTTAAGGTTCTTTTCATCTCTGTCACTGCTCATCCCCACCATTAATCCATTGGTAATTCGATGCGGTGATCAGCCGTCATTAGCTTTGTGGAGAACAGAAATAGCCAATATTATGTGCAATTCATGTATAGTATTGCGAATGCATTTAATTTCCCTGGGCAACCCATGGGAAAGGGGGTTTATTATAAAGGAGGACCACACACATGCCACACTGAAAGAATACAACAATTATATTGAAGTGAACCAAGTTTATCATAGAAACAACATCTGAATTGTGTTTCTATTTTGATATGAAAATGTGCTGAGAATATTACACTTAAAGAAAAATATGTGACATAAATAAAATAAGATGTAAATTGTAAAATAAGGTTAAATTTTAGTTAACTCAAATGAACAACTCAGCAAGACAATAAAACTGCACTTGCACTAATTGCAAAAAAAGTTCTTAAATTAAATGAATACTTTGCATTCTAAAGTGTTATATATAATTTATATAATATAATATATATATATAATGAACTAAAATATGAAGTAATTTTCCCCTTTATATATAATATAATATCTAAAAATAAATTAATAAGGTTGAATTTAAAGGTTACCTCAAACTAAGAACTTACTAAGACAATTCTACAACGCTTGAATGTCAGCAATAATTGCAGAATTATTTCAAAAAATAAATACTTTTCACACTATATTGTTTTATAAAATATACTAAATAGTTCCCAATTTTTTCTCTCTGTGCACTCAGCTCGCAACTGTACTAAACATGAGTACTTTTCGTACTTTTATTCGTTGCCCGGCTCTAAAGCTCGCAATATGCAATTAAAAGTCAACTGGCAAACCATCGACAGCGGGATCAGTGGGTGAGAATGAGTTGGCGGAGAAGATGGGAGCGAAAACAAAAGGAAATGTTTAAACAAATTATTTCGAATTAAACTGCAGGTATTTATTAATGTTTTGTGCTTGGCCGAGCGTGTCTCTGTCTGTGGCTCCTATGTATCTGAGTCTCTATCTGAGTGCATTTTCCAGGCAATTGCCGGGCGGCCAGGCTGAGTGTGTGTGTGATTTGAAAATTTTTACAATTAACAGCGGCAAAGCGGCGTATGCGTAATTTGTAATCGCTGCCAGCTGCTCTCGTGCCTCAGTGACTGCAAAAACGTTTCAATTTCAATCCCCGAAGTCCATTACATTTCGTTCGCGGAAGCTCAGCACAGTTTTTTGGTTTTTCGGTTTTTGGTTTTTCGGTTTTTAGGCCTTCGGACTGTCGGACTTTCGGGCTTTCGGGCTTTCGATGTTCGGTTTTATTATTTCTCATTTTTTAGTGGGCATTTTAATAACTGCATCTTAATTGGCTTGCGATTCCGTGAAGCATGCTATAACTGGGTCTGGCAATTAAAGCCTGCGCCTTATGCAATCGATTTGGTACAGTCGCACCTCCTGCTTGACAAACTCACCGAAACACCAAAGCACCGAAGCACCGAAAACGGGGCGGCCCACTTAACCACTCAACTGCTAAATACGATGCACAGTAAAAATATATATGTATATGTATATAGCCAAATCGATCGGATTAGTGGCTTTTGCAGCTTGTTTTAAGCTTGTAAGTTAAACGTTCTCCTGCAGTGCAATAAATGAAAGCGCAAATCTGAACGAAATGAGTTTACAAATTCATTAAAAATAATATTTCTTAATTTTGCTAAACACTTTATGATAAATATAAAGGTTTTTAAACAATAAAACATTCTGAACAAGCCGAGTTCCTAACGATGTTTTGCCAGCAACATGTGTATCTAGCAACATGTGTGCCTAGCAACGTGTATAGCAACATTGTCCTCTTTGGCTTAGGTACATGCATACATATGTACCTAGCAACATTTATTTCTGTGCACTTCGCCACGTAAGGTTTATGTTTTTGTACAAAGAAGAGCCCAATACTTGAAAAACTGCAAACTTAAAATTCATATAAATCATATATCATATATATTCTTAATCAGCATTAACAGCCGACTCGATCTAGGCAAACAAAAAAAGTTTACTCATTTTTTTCGAAATTTTAAAAGGGGTTAGGTACCTTTTTAAGGTATATATTTTTCTTTATTTAAGCTTTTCTTTGTGTTTAAATTAAGTTTAATAATCAAATTTCAATAATTTTCACTTTTATATTAAGATTATTGGTCTTATATCAAGATTTTAATTTAAGAATGCACAAAATCTTGAAAAAAAAAACATTTTTTTAACAGTGCAACAAGTTTACAAAACATACTTTTATTTTCAATACAAATCACTGCACAAAAAAGAAGATGGCGCGAAATATAAATAAATTCATCATCGTCTCGCTGAAATCAATTGTGATTCCATCGTGTCGTCAGACCAGAGACCCATTATATTGTCCAAATCACAAATGGTCATTTAAACACCAACAAAAAAAAGTCGAATCTCTGACCTCCTCCAGCAGTGCGTTGAATAGCCCGATCCCAAAATAACCCAGATTCCAACTCCAATAAATGTATACTTATGTGTTTATACAAATATATATAGATGCGCGAATGTGTATACAATAATCGAGGCAATTATTTAACACATTTTGTAACCAATTGTCGAGGGAGATGAGAGTTGAGAGATGGGCGATGGGATGGTGCGATGGCGAGGGAATGAGCGTCGCTAAACAACCAACAAAACACACAAAGAAAAGGTCTATGTAACTGTCATAATTAAAGTAATTTGGTAGAAAATGTTTAGCCAATTAACCAAAAAACGAAGCAGAAAATGCGACAAGAAAAAAACGAAATAAATAAAAAAACAACTTTGAGATGACTGACAGCTCAAAATACAAAAAAAAAAGGGTAAAGCGACAGCAATGCTGCTTAGTTTAATACTATAAAATGCCATCACATGGAGACCATGACGATGGACAAAATTTAAGAGAGACAGACATGTCTGTATCGACTGATGATCAAGAACACATATAGGTATGTTCGTAAGGGATATATATATACACGTCAGCGGTATTCGGAGTTTTTGAATTGCAAACGAGACCGGGCGGCGACAAGCCCTAAAAACCGCAAGAGTTTTGACGCTTAATCAAATCGGCAAAGCGTTAATAATCCGATCTACCCAAGGTGACAGTCGGGCGTCACCAGGAATTCTGCCAGTATCAATCATCATCGCAGTCGAGGAGAGGAGGGGAGCCCCATCTGGGGACTCAAAAAGGGAAAGGAATTCGCTAGAATAAAGCAGTGTAGTGTTTTTTTTTTCTTATTTTGTGGTAAATTCAGTATTTGATTCATGATTTAAATAGTATTTAGTAAGGTTTTAATTAATATGTAATTAATATATTATAAAATAGGTTTAATTTTATGGTCCAAGTTCATCCCTGTCTAGCAATATCCAGGATATAGCCTTCTGTAATCTTGCTCTGTATGGTATTAATGAGCTTGGCTTTTGACCGATAATATTAATAAATAAGTTTAAGGGAAAAAATAAAGGAGTTTGGGTAAAGAAATAAACATTAAATAAGTTGAAGAAAAAATATATATACACAAAAAAATCAAATCTTCTTCAAGATTTTGTGCTTCTTAAATTAATTTATTATTAAGAGACCAAAAACCAATCAAAAATGTAATACTGAAAATTCCAGAAATACGTGTTTTTATGCCTTATTTAAAAACAAAAAAAAACTTTAAAAAAAGAAACAAAAATCTTATTAGAAGGCCAAAGTATGCTTGCGCTACTTTCGTTACCAAAATTCATGAATAATGATCAAAAGTTTTGAACTTTTTTATCAGTGTATGTATATAAAAAAAAATAAGCTATCTTGGGTTCCTACAAACTTCAAGCCTAATAATCGAGTCTTGATTTTAAAGAATATGACAAATTTAAGCAAGTTTAATTTGTGAAATTTAGGTCTATGGAGAATTATATGCGTTCCGAGTGTAGAGTTGGGCCATAACTTTACGCGTACAACAAAGTATATTAAAAAAAAAAATAAAGAGAAACTAACTTGGATTTCTACAAACTTCAAAATTCGCTGTGTCAGGTTTGAGTTTCGATTTTGTTGCAATTTATTTATTAAGATATACCAATATTAAATATCTAAGCAATTTTAAGTTGTGAAATTTAGGTCTATTAAGAATTATATTCGCTTCAAGTGTAGAGTATAGAGTGTAGAGTTGGGCAAGAACTTTGCACGTGCCATAATTTTCAGCTTTGACACAGTTGCCGCTGCTGACCTTGACATTAGTCAGCTGAAAACGATTTATGCATATAAAATACAAAACTCAAAAATGCAAATCGATGCAGTTGCCTTTTTTTTATTTTCCAAAACAAAAAAGAGTTTAAAGTTTTTCTAAAACATTGTAACATTAGCAATACTGAAACAACAAAAACAAATTGATTAGAGAGCAAAAGAGAGAGAGAGAGAGAGAGAGAGGTGCCATAAAAAAGGCGAAACTCACCACAGCCGCCAGGCAAGAGTGCGACGCGACGTCGCCTACCTCAGCGCTGTCGCTGTCGCTGCTGTGGTGAGAGTGGGGTAGTGGTGGTGTTGAACTCCCTCCCCTTAAACCCCGCCTTTTATTTTCTAATTGATTTAAAGTGTGTTAACTTCCGCTGTCAATAATTTTGGTCCAGCGCAAAAGAGCGAGCGCCTGCTCTCCCTTTCGCTCTCTCGCACCGGCCCATGCGCAGCACATACGGCCATCTCTTTCGCCTCTCTCGCACCAATGAGCAGCGACGGCAGAAGAGTGCAGCTGAAGTGAGAATACGCGTAATTAAATGGAGAGAGTGAGAGAGGGAGTGGGCGAAGGCCAGGGGGAGAGGGAGACGGAGAGGGAGAGGGAGAGCATGGGTAATGCGAAAAGAGAAGAGCTCTCGCCTTGTTGTGTTTACAGCAAATCATTAATTAATCTGCACGGTACTCCGACTTGGACCCAGTCTCCTGCTCCTGCTCTTGCTCTTGCTCTTGCCTCCTGCTCCTGCTCCTTCTCCGACCCCGACTCCTGTAGCTGTCCCACTCGCTCGCAAGAGCAGCGACGCCGGCCGCGCAGCCAGGCCCTCCTAGCGCACAGGATGTTAAGTAAAAAGCATTTTAAAAGTTATTTTATGGCATTTAATGCAGTTTTGGATACAGAAAAACTGTGCGTTTAGATTCTTTTGACTCAAACTTTGGCCCAAAGTGTGTGCCCCGCCCCCCGCGACTGCCTGCCGCCCCCTTCCGAAAATGGCGAACGTAACGGAAACGCTTTCATACAATTAGATGGCAAGAACGTGCAGTGTGGCGGCAGAGCAAAATGAGCAAAAAGGATACGCCGAGAGGGGGAGACGGAACGTGGAGGGGGGGTAGCCAGGAGGAGCAGCAGAAGGATGTGCTTGCATATGTATGAATAAGGAGGAAGGGGTTAGGGAGAGAGAAGATAGTTAAAATGGAACCCCGAATAATGGTCACTCTTGGGAATATCCTTAACACTTAAATGGGATTTGAAAATCTGCAAGGAAGCTAAAGTTGTTATAAAAACGAAACTATTTTTCAAAATTCAGAAATTTTTAAATTTAGTAAATTTGAAAATAAAAACAATATTTTTCAAAAACTGTATATTTTTGAGCATATTGTATTCAAAAAATAAATTATTTATTTAAGTACCAAAATATATAGAAATTTATAAAATTAATTATCGAATAAGTCAATATTTCAAATACATACAAAAATAATACTTTCAAAATGTATCAATATTCTATAATATTATTATTATTCTTTAAGAAAAAATCCTTTCAAAATTGATCAAATTCAAAATGTTGAATAAATGAATTAATTATTATTAATATTTTGAAGTATAAAGTTATCAATTGGATCAATGTTTCAAAACATATCAAGACAAATTTGTTTGAAATTGAGAAAGCGAATAATTAAAAAGAGAAGAAGCCTTAATTTTTTAAACATTTACTGAAAAAACATTAACTGAAATTTGATATTCATAATATTTGTACAAAGCTTTAAAGAAATATTTGTAAAATGCAATTCAATAACACTATTAATTCCAATTTCCATTTCTTTTAAATATTTAAAAATGTTTTATTAACTCAGAATTCCTTGGTTAGTGTATCAGCAATATTCACTGACATTCAAAAGGTTTATTGTTTTATTTCATTTATTTATTTATTAGCTGGAACATCATGACAATGTCCAATGAAATAATGAAATGAAAAAATCGATAGCAACGAATGTGTGTTGTGTGTGTTTTTTTTTTTTTTCATAAACACACAATGCTAACACACAAAATGGTTTACAAAATCAACAAACAAGTCGTCTGATGTCGGCGATGGCCATGCAAAATGACCCATTACCATTAATTAGTTGTATTTAAACAGCGTCAGCAACAACTGGCAACTAATTAAATGGCCGCAGTCGATAAAAATCGATAAAAAAAAGCGATAAACAAACACGGACACGGGCACGCGGAGCAACAAAGTTGTTGCAATTGCCAGTGACAATTTAAGCGCAATTAATTTTTGCGGCCATGCAAGGTTTTTTTTATATAAATTTCTGCCTCCTTACCTCCCTTAGTACCCTTAAAATGAGCTCTAGGTTTCTATATTTTACGAATGAGTGCCTAAAAAACTTTTGAAGCTTAAAAATATAAAGAATATCTTTAAATATGTTTGTTATTTTATTCAAAGATGTAGTTTTTAGGGTCGCTATTTTAGTTAATAGAATATTTCTCCCTTGTAGAGTATGCAATTCTTCGGTTAGTTTCCTTTCTAGCTTCATTTTTTTTAACTATTCCCAAAGAGTAGTGTGTGTGCGGAGGGATCTTTGTTTTTGTGGAGGGATATTATGACGCTATTATTAAATATGATTTGCTGTCACGCCATCTCGCACACGTAATGCTGATTATTTTTTAATTAATTTGTCTACTTTAATGCTTTAATAATTTTATTTCCCGACACAATTTTGTTTTTTAGCTTTGTTTCGCTTTGGAGATCAGCGGACAGCTTAGAAAACCCAGCGATTTGGTCGGATTTTCAGTTCAAATTAAAGAATTGTGTCTATAAATGGGTGAGAAATTATATATACTGGCTCCTTATTACCTAATTTACATATATTTTTCTATTTTAAAATACAAAACAATGTTTTAAATGAAGCAACGATAAAGTAATGTAAAGTAAACTTTACTCCTGATCCTGCTCCTGCCACCAGCTCCTGTACCGGCTATAATACCCACTCGTTAGCTCGGTAAAAATAAAAAAATCTAACCATAAGTATGCAGGTCCTTCAACGCCTGCGGGGCGCTGTTACGTGTAACTGTAATTAAACGAGTCAGCGATACATGATTTTAACGCCTGTCGAGCAGCCCTGGAAAATGCGGAGGATAAAAACAACAAATAACGGTGGAAGGTAGAAAAAAACACAGAAATAGCCGAGGAAAAGCGAATAACACCTGAAAAAAAAAGGGAGCTGCTATATGTAGCAGCCGATCCAGATCCCCCTCCCCAATCCCCTTTAAGTCTACATTATGCTTCCTGGCTCCTGTTCCACCGTCCCACCGAGTGCTAAGCGGCTTTTACGGACATGTCCCTGTGTTTATCTAGCCACAAGGACAATGACGCCACAAAAATTTTGCCACGGCACTGGGAGAAATTTTTTTGGGATAGAAATGATTCATTTTTAAATTCGATTGTATAATAATTTATTCTAAACTTCTAAAACTTTTTGGTACTATTTTAAGAATTTTAATTCAAAATCTTTAGGTTTTTAACTTCTTTGCGAAAATGTATCATGTATCCTACAAAGAGAAATATAACACTATCACAAAGATATTAAGGTGGTAATATTTTAGGAACACATTAAAAAAATATATTTTTTAAGCAAAAAAAGGAAGGAAAATAAATTCGGAAAATAAAAGCCTGCAGTTTCCAATTGAATCAGGAGACCGAATTCATAAATAACTAAGTGACAATAAAAAACATCGTTTCAAATTAATGCTACTTTTATTAGCTTAAGAAGTTAGCCTTATGACTTACACATTTTAATAAATATAATTTTCATACATTTTCAACAATTTTCCCTATGTAACCCCTTATAAAATATATTTTCCAAGCAGGTATGTCTAGATCAACTCGGCTGTTGTAGCTGAAGCAAAAATAAGTATGATTAACATGGTAGGAAATGAGTCTTTCATAGCGTTGCAAACATTTCTTTAATATAATGAATAAAATAATATAATTACAAATACAAATAATTAAATTTAAAAAAAAATAATACAATTAAGAAAAACACTAAGAATAAAATGTAAAAAATTTATTATGAGTTTATAAATTCGATGATATATATATTTTTTTTTTAAATAAATGTATTATTTATTTATTATTATAAATGTTATTATTTGTAAATTTAACAAATAATATTTATATAAATAAATTAAATTTTTCTTATAAAAATAATAAAACTAAGAAAAATACTAATAATAAAATGTATAAAGCACTTAATAAACTTAATAATAAAACCCCATACAATTAGTATTTTATTATGAGTTTATAAATTTGATTTTTAGTTTTTTTTTTTTATTAAATGTATTAATTATTTTTTATTATAAATTTAATTATTTGTAATTTTTAATTATATTACTTTATTCATTTTAATAAAGAAATGTTGTAATAATTATTATAGAAATTAACAAATTAAATTTTCCGTTACAAGTATCCTTATTTTTTGTTCAGTGCATGCCGCATATAACATGTGCACCTCATAGATCCTTTTTGTGTTGTGTCTGTGTGCAGACCGGCCGGTCATGTCCTGGCCAGTTTTGTTTTCATTTGCGGCCAACATAAGTGACCAATTTTATGTGTCATTAAAATTGGACGCGTTACCTTCGCCTTGGCCTGGCTTCCTCCGCTGTTTTTCCTCCGCTCGTTTGCTGCACTTTGTTTAATGAACACGCTAACAACAGCAAAGGAAACAGGACCTGCTCTCGGGCTCTCTCTCCAGGCGTCCTGTCTCGCTCTCGGCTGAGCTGGTCGGCTTGCATAATTAAATTACACCTGTCCCAGTTGCCACTTGTCCTTTGTCCTGCGCTTGGCTACAAGTCCTGCTCGGCTCTGTTCTAGGATCTGCACTGGGGAAAAATTATAGGTACTCTGCTCATATAAATTCCACTTTAAAATTTAAATGTTTAATAACAATATAAAGCTTCGTATATTTAAACTTATACAAATATGATTTTCTATTTCATTTCATATTCTTAGATTCTTCTTATTATTTTTCTCTACTGTAAACTCCGGGTTCCTGCCACCGCTTAAAAGTTAATTAACGCGCCTGTGCCCCGGCCTCAACCGGAAATGTCTGGGGCGGGAGTTAAAGAAGTGTATTCGGATCCGATCAGACTAAACTAGTCCAGCTTCTGGCCCACCAGAGTGGCCCTCTGCTACCACTCTGATAATTAGCCCGGCCAGAAAGGGGATCGCAGCGAAGGGAACTTACTATACAGTAGCACTGAAAAATTTCGAGGCCCCCGGGCGCCCCACAGTGTTTATTTTATTGGTTTCTCAGTTTTTTTTATACCCCAAGTTGTATTTCATTCATGGAAACTCATGTGAAAAGACCAACAAGAAAATATATATATTTTTGGGCTAATCAGAATAATGAATACACTATTGCAAGAATTAAATAAATAAGAACATTTTTACTTATGTAAATATAAATCAAAAGAAGCCTAAGAAAAACGGAACATACGGGAATATGTTATGAGGAAACCTTGAAAGTTTCAACTAAAAAATATGTGAGGATTTAAGTTTTAAATAAATAAATAATATAACATTTTAATATAATTAAAATTATATAAAAAGTACTGAAATATATGTTTTAATTTAAGGAAAACCTGAAAATATTCACCCAAAATATATGTAATGATTTAAGGTTTAAATAAATCAATAATATAACATTTAAATATATATAATAATAAATATATGTTATGATTTAAAAACAACCCTAAAAATTTCTACTAAAAGATATGTAATGATTTAAGTTTAAAATAAATCAATAATATAGCTTAAATTTTAATCTAATTATGATATATGTTTAAGATGTAAACCTTCATTCTTCGTTAATTTGAATAAACAGGAATTACTAGTTTGCAATATATTATTTTACATTAAATAATTAACGAATAAATAAGTTAAATATAATATATATATAATATATAATATAATATATTTTATTTCAAATATTAATTCATATATTTTCCCATTTACAAATTACAGAAATACTTGTTTAAAGCTATAGTTAATTTCCCTTCTCAGGTTTGGGTATCTCTGAATTAAAAACCTTTATTGGCGGCAGGGGAAATGTGTGTTACGCTTCGATTTGACTTCGTTTCCTATATAGCATATATCTGTATATATATATATATATATATAAATATATATTTATAAGTTGGCCAGTCTTGGAGCTCGTCTTTCAATTTAAAACCAATTTCGTTGAGAGAGAGACTGATTCCGACATCGACCTAAACGTTGGTCATTAAAGGATCATTAGTGCTCATAATCTGATTATAATGCGCTCCGTTTGATTCTGCCTTAGTTTATCTCTGTTTTTGTTTTGTTGTTGCTTTGTTTTTTTAACATTTTATTAAGAAACTTTTACCTGAGAGATATTTATGAGTTTGACTGGATCTGCGGCGGACAATTAATGAAGCACATCCCGTTCCCATTTCGTATGGGAGATCTCTCTCGTCTCATATCATCTCGGGGCTTGCGTGTCAGCGACAAATCTTTGCTCCAAGTCTCGGGTCTGGGTCTGAGTCTGGGGTCTGGTCTCTGGGGTCTCGTCTCGGGATCTGGGGATCTGGGGATCTGCTGGGGTCATGTGAATGCTAAGGCAGGCTAATTGTGCCGGAAATAGAATTATGAATACGTTGGCGTGCGTAATTTATGCCGATGAAAATGCTTTCGGCTAATTGCCGAAGCCAAAGAACCACAAATGATTTTGGGGCCATATTTCCTAGAAATATATTTGTATGTATTTACTACCAACTTTTAGAACAGATATTTAGCAAAAATATATCTTTAAACAAAGCTCTATTATTTATTATATTTATATTATTATCGTTTTATTATCTGCGTTTTATCAGCTGCATTATGTACATTCTTTAGGCCTGTAATGTTTCTTAGCCTGATTTTTTGCCCAGACTGAAACTTGGCCCTTGCAAGACAATACATAAAAAAGTCTGGATTAAATACACAGAGAAAAAAATACACACAAGTATAATAATAACAAGAAATGTTTTTAAAAAATTTTAAAATATAAAACACACTTAATTCCTTTAATTGAAATTTTTTTTTAATATTTTTTAAATACTAATAAGACTAGTTCCTTGCTTATTTTCCTAGTGCACCTCCTGCCAAGGCTTTTAGATTTATCTAAGGCCTAGCACTAAATAAACTGCTGGCCTGTGGCTCCTCCAAGGATGGATCTCTCCTTCTCTCTACGCTCATTTTCCTCACCTTTTTTCTTACTGCGGTCGCAGCGTGTGCGTATAATTTACACTTGAGCTAAAATATTGATACCTAAAAAGCAATTTAGATAAGACCACCGGCACCACCGAGAGCAGACTGGAAATTCCGCTTCACACCTACCAAAAATATACACACAAACACACACAGGGAGGGAGGGAGGAGGGGTGACAAGAAGGAGGAAAGGTGTGAAAGGCTGTCAACAACAGGTGATCTTCAGGTGATCTTGTCTTGTAAGTAAGCAAGTAAGTAAGGTGACTTAAGCCCACCTTTCTTAAGCATTTTCAAGCTTATTTAAAACCCATTTAAAATGCCTAAAAAATAAAATAAAATATAGTTAAAAAATATCCTTGGAATATATAATAAAATTATATATAAATATTGCTGCAGGTTGAACATCAAGTGCACTGCCAGCTGTTCGTCCAAGGACGACCCAACCTCGTTAGAAGAAGACCTGGAAAATGGAAAATAGGAAATAGAAAATGGAAAATGCCTGGGAAGTGGCAGCTACCAGCTGTCAGCAGTGCCCCGGTCACACCTTCGCGTAATGAGTGGCGATAACATCAAAGGGCCAGACATGATTTGGCCGTGACACGTCGCCATGGAAGTAGTGCAAGTGCAGGAAGCCGTAGTCCCAGTCCCAGTCCCAGTCTCAGTCTGTCCGTATAATTACCTTTCATTTATTTTCGAATTAACATTTGATCGGTGCAGATCATCATCGGGGGGCATCGGGGCGTTGCCAGGGTCATTAGCAAATACTTGAGCTACGTTCCAGTTTAACGCCACTTTTTTTTTTTTGGGGGACTCGAAAATAGGTTTGGGAGATCTTATCAGTGGATTAAGTATTATAAATATACCCGGTAACCAGCAGGGGTTAAGAGGGTTTTTTAAGAAGAATATCAACATATTTTTTTTATTTTTTTTTTAGTTTGAGATGATGAGCAGGGGAGTTGTGAAAAAATTAAATTGAAACTCGAAGCTCTATTAATTCTTACTTGTTTAAAGTTTTCAATATTATTAAGTTTAAATACGAATTCAAATGTAATTCAAAAAGAAAAACAAGAAAATAACGGAACCTATTAATATAACAAATATAACCATTACTAAGTGAGTAGAAAAATCGAAATTCAGGTGTAAAAATATCCAAAAGTGGCGCGTTTCGTGTTAATTTATGGATATTACAGAAATATATCCAAAATATCTAACAGCATATCGATTTAGCGCACATATGTATATCGTAACGTTAAAATATAGATTTATCAATCGATTTTCCCATTAAATATCGATCAATAGAAAAATGTCAATATTTTCTGCAATACTTATCTTATATACATATATTATAAATTGCTCAAAATTTAATTAAAAAAATATGTTTATCGCTTTTTTTACCAACTTTTGACTACATAAATATTCAAACAGATCTTTCAACCTTCATATCCTTACCAAAGAGTACAAAATAATTATCGTTCGATGGACATTCTCAGCTATTTGCTCAATTCGAACCTTAAGTACCTTAAGTACCAACATTTCCCAGAGACTAATGCAAAAGTTGTCGTCTAGCAGAAAAGAAACTTCCATTTGTGTATTTTCCTTTTTCCTCCGAGAAGAAAAAAAAACACCGAACTTGACCATGCTTAAAAACAAAGTTTCCATGGAAAATCTCTAGCTAATTTTCCAGAGCGCGCTGAGAGAGAAAAGTCGTAGGAGGAAAAGCAAAAAAGGCGAGCGGAGGAGCAACAAAAAAATGCAAAATGTTTTTAATGTGAACATTTTTAGCACTAATGGTGCCGGAATATTTAATTTGAGTGCCGGTAAGCGAGGAGGCGAAGCCCGAGAGAGAGAGAGAGAGAGAGAGAGGGAGAAAGAGAAAGAGACAGGGAGAGTGAAAGCACTTTAAGGACCAACCACCCACGAACCTGCAAACAGCAGCAAATCCACCCACCGCAGGACATGTCAAATGTGAAGCCACCACCTCGGCAAAGGCAGTTCTTGCTCATTCCCCAAGTTCCTCTTCCCCAGTTCTCCAGTTTCCTGTCCTCACTTCCCCCCCAATCCTGTCACGCTTTTGAGCTGGAGAAGTTGGCGTAAATTTGTTAATTTGGCACCGATGACAACCAACCCAACACAGTCTAAAAACACCACCGCAGCACACCAGCCATCCGAGGGGGTGTGGAGCGGGTAGCTAGCAACAGGCAACCTCCACGACCAGCAGCTTTTCAGAGCTTCAAGGACCTGCTTCGAACTGTGGGTGGATTGGTTTCTTAATCAGGATTAAGCAAGACATGACATTTTTAAAATGTACGTTTAGGTTTTAAGTTCAAATATAAGTTTAATATACAAATATAATTATACTCATTTATGAGTTAAAGTGATTTGTTAATCTTTATATATTTCTGGAAATAAGGATTTGAACTTTAGTATTGAAGGGACCTCTTTAGACAAGGGACCTCTGCAGCATAGATGATTTTGAGCCTAAAATGTAGTTCAGATTTTCAGATACAGTCCTTGACAATATAAAAGCTCAGCTAATGCATGAAAACAAAGATCGATACATCGTTAATCGATACTCTATCGATCTTGTACGCAAAAGTCGATATATGAATCGATACTTAAAAGTTGCTATACTTGAGTTATTAATCAATATTCTGCTTGATATATGAAAGCAATATAATTAAAAAGAAAGGTAAATAAATAAATATACAAATTGAAATATATTCTTACGATAATTTGGATCAAATCGATATCTTAGAGTTAAACGCGATATTTTTCGTTATTTAAATAATTGTTATATCAAAGATTACGATATTTTTGATATAACTCAATACTTTTTTCTATATGTATATCAAAAAATTTCCTCTCACTATATGTACCTCCCCTGCTTAACTGCAATTCCAGGGTATCGAAATGTCCTTACTTGACCGATATTAAAGCTGTTTTTTCGGGGCTTTTCTTTTTTTTGTTCGCCTGTTGGTGTTGCGAGTTAAAATTGTGTTAATGTCGAGCGAAAGAGAGAGTCAAAAATTTATGCAAATTGCGCTCTTTTTGCATATTTAAAAAGCGAATACACGAGCACTTTTCCAAGGTAATTTGTTACATAATGGTAGAAGAGAGAGCCCAGAGAACAGGGGAAGGGAACGGGGACGGGACCACAGAGATGGCAGCCGAGAAGCATTGCATCACTTTCCACTTTGGGCGCCATTTTTTGTTTGTTTTTTCTTTTTCTTTTCCATACATACATATATATATTTTTTTTTTTATTTTTGTAAGTTTAATTTGGCATAAGTGCGCGCCATTTTCAAGCATTTTCTCCAACTTTTTTTTGAGGGGGGAAAAGTGGGGGTAGAACGAGAATGACTTAACGAAAATTATGCAAACGCCGCTTGGCTCTAAAAGTATGTTAATATCTGTCGTTTCTTCGCACTTATTGTGCTTTTAGCAATGTTGTGCAAGCAGAAACATGTCCAAATTCATTATGAATATTAAGCTTAAGTGTTTTAAAAGCAACCAAAAAAATTTCTGGTAAATGGGAAGAGCTGTCGGTAGAATGATTACAATATAAATGTAGCTTTAAGTCATTGCAGGGTATATTTCAATTTTAGTCAGAAGTTTGTTTCTTGATTAGCATCAACAGCCGAATCAATCTAGCTATGCTTCTAAAATCCAATAAAAACTAGCTTATTAAAGCTTTGTGACTTGAAATTAATGTATTTTTGGCTCAGTTGTATTATTCAAAACATTTAAAATTTTTTAAAACAAAAAAAACAAGATCGTATATAATTGTCCGTTTAAAGTTCGTGGAATGCGTACATTTTAGGTGTTCTCGGTGGCACTTAGAGTTCAAAAGTTATATAAATTGTGAATATTTAAGGTCTTCTTTAAAATATGTCATAAAAAAGTAAAATATTGGAAAATATTTGGTAAAAATTTACTTCATCTGTTAAAATTCATAAATAGTTATATTCTTCAGACTAAATTCTTTCCTAAACTTACTTAATCTTTCAAAACTCTTAATCTTACCTAATCTTTCATACAAAATACAAAAAAAGTTATTCTTCAGAATATATTCTTTCTTAACCTTACTTAATCATTCAAAATTCATAAAAATTCGATTCTTTAGACTAGAAACATATGTTCTTTTGAAATTTCCTTAATAAAACCCCAGTTAAAAGGCATTGCAGCAGACAAAGCTTGATAAGTAACGATTTATTATGCCTGAACTGGTCTAAATCAGGTGATTGGAAAGGGACTGGCAATTTATATCTTGATGAACGGCCACGCCTCCAAACATCCCCCAGAAGTCAGAGCGGGACGACGACAGCACTCAATGTCACCACTGTCACCATTCAAATGCAAACTATCATAATCATAATGAAGAAAAAAAGAGAACCTATATAACATACTTGGCAACCTCGAACGATAATTGAGTAATAAACTTTATCTAATGACAATTTATGCCATTGAAAAACAAAGCAAAGAGCCCATAAATTTCATTTCTGTCGCCTCAAATCATAATAAGCGAGAGACATAGAGGGTCTCATTAGTGCACACTATATAATACCTATATAGTATGGATCCTTTCTCGAGCGGAAAGGGCTGACTCGCACTAATTAACTTAAAAATTTTCAATTAAAATGTCTTTTGTTTGTGTGATTTTCGCCGTTTGGACATTAGTTCAGAGCCGTGGCCAACCGGAAACTTTTGTCACCCGAAATAAAAAACAAAAGCAAAAACAAAAACAATACAAAAAAATAATAATAAAAATAACACTAATGAATGCACACACACACTGAGCATTTCCCCACACTTTTGTTAGTGGTAACTGCTACCATCCCCGTCTGGGGTTTCACTTCCACGATTCACCCATTTCATTTGCTTAATTTTTGGGCTTATGCTTTTTATCAAAATCTCTTCATTAGCCCCATAAATTAGCTTTAATTACGTTTTAGTTGGTTTTATTAAAAAAAATGGAGGTGGAGATGCGGCATTCCGTTCATAAAAGTTATATGAAAATGTATGCCTGAAGAGAGTGTCTATATAAAATCTAAAGTATTTAATAATGATATAAATATTACTGTGAAGAAATTTGACATCCCAAGGTGTTTTCTATTATTTATTTGTTTTCTTTTTTCAAACATCCTAGACTTCAGATAGATTTGTTTTACTCAAAAACCCGCCCTATATAGTTATATATAGTTTAGTACTTTTTTAGTACCTAATATTCATATAAATACAACTGTGAAAAAATTTGACATCCTTAAACTATTTCCAAAGTGGTTTTGTGTTATTTAAACCTTTCTTTCAAACATCTCAGACTGAAGATATATTTTTTGACACAAAAACCCGCCTTATATACATAGTTATATAGACTTGTTTCTGAAGTATTTAATAATGATTTAAATACTACTGTAGACAAATTTGACATTCTTAAACTATTTCCCATGGTGTTTTGTGTTATTTAAACCTTTGTTTCAAACATCTTAGACTTCAGCTAGATTATTCCATTCAAAAACCCGTCTTATATAGTTATATATAGATTTGTATCAGTCATTTAACCCTGTCTCTGCCACAAAAACAATTCGTTTGGTTGATTGTCCAAATGCGCAGCGAGAAACTACGAGAAAACAATTATATTTATTTACCACTATCGTTGCGTATTTATCTTAATTACTTTTGGTCTATTGAGTGGTCGGTCCTGCGTGTTATACATTTCAATTTGATTCGACGAGCAGCTGAAATAAAGGCAAGCCCCAACCAAGACGGCAAATGAAATAAACGACAACGAACATGAAACATGAAACAGAAAAAAAACGAAAACGAAAACGAAAACAAGAGTCAACGACAACGACAACGGCGACAGAAACAATTCAATCAATTTTAGCCATGTTATCGCCTATCGATATCCTTTTTAATGATATTAGTGGAGTGGTGACCAGACCTTTTTTCCGTATCAACCTTTTACCCATTCCGTCTGGCTCTCCGCCGGACAATTAGCGCGCAGGAAGGAGAGAGTGAGAGAGGTACGGGCCAAGGTCTGGAACAAATCAACCTCATCTCAATTTACCATCGGCCAGCGGGGGCGGGAGTATGTCATCAAATCGGGGGGCGGGGCGGGTCGGTTGAGAGCGCGGAGCGGTGGCTGATGATGATGGTTTCCAATGGTGTCGTTTTGATTCACCGCAAACCAAAATAATTCATCAATCATGCACACTTGACCGAGCCAACGAGCGAGCGAGCGAACGAACGAACTTCCAGCGGACAAACGGACAGACGGACAAACGGACAGAAGGACAAACTGACGGACAGAGAGAGAGGTATAGCATAGGGATAGGCAACGAATTGGTACTGAAACTGATGAGCACAGTGAGCTCTCTTTCTATGGAACTTTTATAACAATCAAAATCAAGAACTTTAGAAAAGAACCTGACCACAGAATAACCGGTCATCAAGTCTTGATATTCTGTACAAAAAGGATAAACTTTTTTAAATTATTTTGTTTTTAATTAAACTCTTTTAAATTAAAACTCTTAAGGCAACAATAAAGTCACAAATATTTAGCTAACTATTTAAAGTACCGGGTATCCTATAGTCTTCCCTGCAATTATATGCCGTTCCCACTGTATCCCTGACGTCACATCATGTACCCAGCGAGACATTTCAATACCTGACCATATTGTAACCCCTTCCAGTGCTGTACCCTTCCACTCGTGGTCCATTTTAGTGCCTTTTTTGATCGGCATTAGGATGGCCGTCGCCGCATTTGACGGCGTCGCATCCTTTTTTGGCCGAAACTGATAGTCGAGGAGGCCGTGTGACAAATTATCATCAATCAATTTGAGAGTTATGTGTCCTCGGTTTTGGCCCCGTCCACAGCCAGCTATTCAATTACGTAAATAGTTTAGTCATCATTGTATTTTGGGAAACAGCAAAGGCACAACAATTTATCAAGGCATATAGCTTGTTGTGTGACTTGTGGGTTAACTCTTCATTCTACGAGTATTTTTCCTCTTTATTTTGGCTTTAATTTATTACAAAATTGACTATTTTGGGTTAGAATGCTAGACTAATTCTACGACCTCTAAAAAGTATTATGATTATTATTAATTATCAAGAACTGGATAAAAACATATATTCAAGGACTACTTACTAGTAGAGATGTATATGGAGGGAAAAGTCCTAAATCTTAAACAAATCAGTTTTAAGATTGTATATAAAATTTAATAATTCAATTCGGACTTACTTGTAAATATCCAAATTATCAAGGAAAAGCATATCCGGGCAGAATATTCTGAAAGATGAAACGAAAAAATGCTCTTATTTTTATTCACCGAAATTCATAATATGGAAAAATATCGGTGTTTAAATCGAATGCATCGAAATTTTTAATATGAAAAATAAAATAATTAAAATATTGATATCATCGAAGAAAAGTATTTCCGGGGGGAAAACTCTAAAATATGAAACGAAAAAAGTTGCTTTTAAAATCGAACTTATCGAAATATGGAAAAATATCGTTGTTAAAATCGAATTTACCGAATTTTGTAATATGGGAAAATATCGTACTTAACATTGAAATATCGATATTATTGTAAAATTTAAATCTATTTAGCTTTCGATTTTTTTATAGTTTAATTTAAGCATTTATTATATTTATCGCATATTAGTTGCAATATTAAAATATCGATTTGTACATCGGTCTCAGTGTAAAATTTCAATTCAGGATCGATATTATCTGTCATCTTTAGTTACCAGTTACTTTTCATCTCCAGGCGGGTCAATCTAGACAATCTTAACTGTTTAAGAACTAGGTATTTCTTCTGAAATAGCTGTTCTTTTATGTAGTCTCCCCCCGGCAACCATCCAGCAATCTCTGCAGAAGAACATCATGTAGGGGGGCTCGTCCCACGGCTTATCGATCTCCGATCACCGATCACCGATCAACGACTTTCGCACGCGTAACGACTGACTAATTTTAAACAATTTGCGAGGGGGGGCTCCTCCGCCAGCTCCTTCTTCTCTTCCGAGAGGAAGGCCTGGGATGGTGGTGAATGGTGAGCAAATTGACAAACGTTCAAAATGTAATCAATGCGATATGCGTAAATCGAAACCGAACCTGAACCGAACCGAACTGAACCGATACGAAACGATACGAAACGAAACCAAACGAGACCTGTGACTCTCGATGCGGAGTAGAGCGATCGGATGGATATTCAATGAATCGGCTATGTGGAGCAGCAGCACAGCACAGTCCACTTTTGACCAAGTTAAGTGCTCATTAATGCGTAACGCGGAGATTGGCTTCAAAAGCCATGCACCGAATGCCTTTTAATTGTTATTAAATTACCTTTTGCCAGCCACAGTCGTCCAGCACAGCAGTTCACATGCCCCATCGTGGCGTGTACTCGAGTGAAGTGAATGTGAGGACCACACGGGAGTTGTTCACTCCGAACACCCTCCGATAGGCACTGAGAGAAATTTATGCTAATAGCATTCAATAAAAATATTTGCTTAGAAAAACCTAAACATATATCTAGCTATATCTTTTCTATCTTTATTTTAAAATAAAACCCAAGTAAATTAATTTATCCTTAATATTAATGCTTTATTTTCGTCGAGTGCACTCTGTATTCAAATGTTATTTAGCAATCTATTGTTAAGCTTTCGCCAAAAAAAAAAAAAGAGACTATGATTTTGCATATATTGTCGGGGTTTAGTGGCAAGTTCAATCAACTATAATGCGCGACTTTAACCCCTAAGGGCCCTTTCATTGGCTACTGTTTTGGGAGGAAATAGGAGACTTTGGTTTGGGAAAGAAACCCGAAAAGCCCAAATTATTGACACTTGAGGAGAGAACGTCAACGGCAGCCGGCTGTCTTCGAAAAGTGTTTCGGGCCAAGCCACCAGAAATGGTTCATTAATGAGACTTAATTGATTCCATTCATTAATCATTAACGCACACACTCAGAGCCTCTTCTCTTAGTGCTTTCAGGTGAAAGGAAGAGGAGGTTTTGATAGCTTCCGGTGGCCTTTAAGGGTTTGCCACTCAGATGACGCAAATTGAAGTTTTTCCAAAGATTATCCAGCCTCCTTTCCGGTAACTTTCACTGCTTTTTTTCTTTTGTTTTTCGTTTGTGGAAATGGAAAAGAGACTAAAGTCTGGAGGAGAACCGAAGAAGCGGGCTTTAATTCTCGGGTTACGTGCAGGTCCGGCTGAGTCGTAAACTAATAGCTGTCCATTTGGTATCTTTTTTGAAAAGAAATTCATTAAAATTGATTTTTTGAAAAGTGGTATTCGATTGATACTCTTCTTTGGGGATAAATTCATATGGAATGAGAGCCTTGAAAAATGTATTATTAAATTTAAAAATATTTTTAAGCTAGATAAGTGTTCAGGGATTAGTAAAATGGTTATTTGTTGACTTTAAAATATAAATTAAATATTAGTATGTATTTAGAGATATTTTAAATGTTATTAAGATATATTTATATAGGGATAGGATATTAAGATATATTTTATATATATTTAAGATATATTTTATATATATTTAAGATATATTTATATACTTAAATATAAAATATCACGCAAATTCTTATTGTGCCTCATCAGTATTCGGTACTTGAGCTTTCTGTGTACTAGGGATGACAGAAAAAAAAAGATATATCGATAATGTATCGATATTTAGCATGTTAATCAATATATTCAGATATTAATAATTTAACATTGACATATATGCGCAATTATTAGAAATTTATGTTTAATGTATGGATTATATGAAGATATAAATATATTAAAAAATATTTTTTATATAATTCGAAATATCGATATTTTCGATATTTAAACAATCGATATATCGAAGATTACAACATTTTTTAAAGAGACCATTATTTTGAAGGATTTAGTGATAATTCGAAATATCGATATTTCAAAGTTCAATGCCATAATTTTCGATATTTAAACAATCGATACATTGAAAATTACAACATATATATTTTTTTGAAAGCATTATTTTTGAGGATTTCCAAGTAAAAACATTCCCAAACTAGACTCCGTTGTTTTAGAAATAAAAATATAAAATCAATATTTCAATGCTTTCTAATAATATAAATTATAATTCCTTCACCAAGGTTTTTTTTTTGGCTTTCCTTGTTTAATAATTTCTCTAAAAACTATATAGAAAACATTTTATTAATGGCATAACCTCTGGTCAAGCTAAATGTCCCCAGATCGCCCATTGATGCCACTTTTAGGGTATTCAATTATGCATTTTTGATTTAAAATGTGCGCAGGCGCAGCTCGAAATGAAAAGAATGAAAATGGACAAATTTATGGGACCCGAATATGCATTTTTTCTCCCCCCTTTTGTTGTGACAGAGAAAACTCCAGGCACTTTGATGTGGCAACGAAAACGATGGAATTGCCCACACAGATACACAGATACAAAGGGAAAAGGAAAAACCAAAAAGCCGAAAATAGGTGTTAGAATAAGGGTCCCGGCATTGTTTGTGGCTGTTAAATTTATGTTTGGCTCTTAGCTAAATTCAAATTCTATCGCTCAATTATGTTGAGATAAAAGGAAATTGCTGCGACATTAACACTTTCTTAATCTGATGTTCTGAATTTATGTGCGGCCGTGGAATTTTGAGGCGGCGTCTCGTCTCGTCTTGCCACAAAAAAACAAAAAAAAAATGTATATATCTCAAGTCCCCGCGACAACTTGTGGCCTTAATGCCACGCGCACACTAAGCGGGCCAAAGGCAAAGGCAAAGGCAGAGGGCCAAGTCAAATGCCAAAGAAAAGGGCCGCTCGGGGCTGGGCTGTTTATTTTAAAATTTATTACCAAAATTATCGACTAAACGATGCAAGCAAATACAATCGATAAAAGTGAATTCTTCGTCCAGGGATCCTCGGCGACGGGGGAAAACCTTTTAATTTGCTTGTAACAAAAATTTGTTATCTCCTAAACTGTGCCATAAAAAACGAGAACGAAAAAGGCGGCCGCTGTGCCGAACCCAGATCCATTTTAATATATCACACACACACACGGGACACAGGGACTGGCTTTCAGGCCAAGCCCGAGGAGGAGCGGAGGCCACCAGACACTCGGTCTGGAATTGGGTTCGGTTTTGGTTTTGGTTTTGGTTTTGGGTTTGAATTCGGTTAGGGCTTGGGCTTGGTGCCTGCCTTCGTTTCAGGCTCTTAAAAGGTGTTGATGTTTAAGTTTAACATTGTTTCTCGTTATCGTTATAGTTTAGTGGCAGCGACAACAAAAGCGGCCCAAAATAAAACAAAAACCAGAAGAGGCCCCAAACACCGAACACCGAACATCCAGCTAACTCTAAAAAGTAACCGAACTTGGCTAATTGATGCAACTTTTATAATGCCCAAAGCAAGGCGAGGGGGGAAGGGGAACAGATATCGGGCTTGGGGCTCTCTGAGTCTGGTATTTTTAGCTCACACGTTTACAACCCGGCGATAAGCATCAGCAATGCTTCAGATAATAACAACAACAGCTGAGACACACACACACACTATATGCCAAGTGCACAAGGGGAAAAAGATTTCAATTACAAAAAGTATAAAATTATATAAATAATAAATTATTTAAATATCTCTATAAATAATAAATAATTTCTACAAGCAAAGAACAATGCTTATCAAAGCTCTGAAACATTATGAAACTTTGTTTTCAAAGTAACCAAACGCTTATGTAATGACATTTTCTTCAATTTAGTTAAAGAAAGTGTTGGTAAACATAAAAAAATATATGTGTACATGAACAGTTTATCAAGGAATTCTTTGCAAAAGGGAAATTTGTATTGCGATTTTTAAATTTGAAAATAAAAACAAAGGAACCTTTACAAGTGTTAGCTGGACAAATAAACAAATTTTAATTGTAATTATACTTCTTTATAACCTTACTTCGCATTACAAAATTTCCCTTTTCCGAAGAATTACTTGACAAACTGTATGTATTCTTTTAAATAATATATCTCACTGTTTTATTTCATATATAAATTCCATTTTTATATAGGTAATATAATTGTGTTCCAAGAAAGAAAGCCTGATCTTGGTATATCTTCTGGTTCATGCTAAGCTAACATCAAAGTTTATCGATTTAAAATAATTGATTTCAGATTGATTTTCACCAAGCATTAAAGCTTAACGATTAAAAATTATCGATTTTAGACAAAACATCAACAATTTAACATTTTGTTTACCTATGTATTATTCTTAGATTAAATATTATATATTCTTATATTTTTTAAAATTTTGTTAACTATTTTATTTGAGAATCGGTCACAACATTTGTTCGTTTATATATTAGCTAGTCTCCGAATTCGTACTTGAGAATTTTATATGTCATCTTTGAAAATAAAGAAACTAGGAAGGACATGTAGAATAGAGCTGGAATAAATCTATTATCATATATCGATTATTTTCGATATTTGGAAAAAATACCATCGATTAAATCGCCTTAAAGTAGATGATTATTTTCAACTTCTTTCATTTGTGTGTATTTTTTCTTCTTTTTGTAAATATTTTCTCATAATTTTTCTTCACATGTATATATTTTTTTCTGTGTGTTTATACATATATATATGATCGTCCAATTTTTTTTTCTATCTGGAGCAATCGCGTACAACTTTTACATTATGCACTTTTGAATACATCTTGTGCAGATAAGCTCCAGGCCCAGGTCCCAATGGCAACTCGTATACTGGACCTGGGACCTGGGTCCCTGGGTCTGCGGGCCAAGTCTTCGGGCTGAACTCATCTGTGGGGGTACAGGGTAGCACTCAGGGTATATTATTTACTTTCTCTTCAAGCTAAAAAGTCAACTCTAGAGCGAAATATTACAGGTGTAAATGAGTGCTAAAAGTTAAAGTTACCCTTGACTTATGTAGTCTTGAAATATCTATAACAGGGTATGAAGCAGTCCATCAAGGATTGCTGTCCTCGTCCTGGGCCGTTCTTTCGGGTTGTGATCTCAGCTAAAATATATTCATCACAAGCCAACTGATAGCAAGGCAGAGCTTTAATGAATGGCCACAGAGAGAGAGTCCAGTTTGGCGATGAGCCGAGCTGAGCTGAGCTCGAAGGTAGGTAGGTGTGCTAATTGATGTGCCATCTCTCCATCGCCATCTGGGGGTAGAATGGGAAGGTAGGGGGAAGGTAGGGGAAGTGGACGAAGGAGGACATCGGCCGGCGCACGTCAT
The DNA here is from genome assembly GCA_008042585.1 of Drosophila punjabiensis. Lineage (NCBI taxonomy): Eukaryota > Metazoa > Arthropoda > Insecta > Diptera > Drosophilidae > Drosophila > Drosophila punjabiensis. The sequence continues at coordinate 9,048 of VNJR01004417.1, read as the reverse complement.
CGCGGACGCGTGGGCTTATCGCGCTCCAAAGTTTTTGGGGCGTCATAAAGTGGCACGTTGTCGGAGAGCTGGAGAGCTGGAGAGACCAGAGAGATCCCCTCCTAGTCCTCCTCCTCCTCCTCCTTCTCCTCTTTCTCCTTTTCGCAGTCTCTTTGAGCCATGTTAATGGATCAATCTGAAGACAAAAACGAAAAACGTGGACAAAGGGCAGGGGGGACGTCGCCAGGAACTATTTGATTTATGTAGATGACTGTAACTGGAGTTGAATGGCAGGCGAGGAATGCTTCAAATAACACAAAGAGACCCAACAAATGGGTATCTCGGGGCATTGAAAGAAGTGTATAAATGCATATATTTTTTTATATTATTTATTAAGTCAAATTTAACATAATTTCTATTATAAATTTATCATTTTCAAAAATGTACAAATGATTTCTTACTAGGAAATATAGGATTTTCAACAGTATTTCACATAAACAATAAGTTAGTTAAATGGAAATATTTTTTATTTACTATTTTAGTAGCTTTGAAGACAATTTTTTTTTAAATATATTTTTTTATATTATTTATTAAAATGTACAAATGATTTCTTATCCGAAAATATAGGATTTTCAACAGTATTTCACATAAACAATAAGTTAGTTAAATGCAAATATTTTTTATTTACTATTTTAGTAGCTTTAAAAACAATTTTTTTTTTCTAAAATTCCAAAAAATATATTAGTCGATTAATTGATGTATTTTTAACGGTTTTTTTATGGTAAGAGACAAATCTATATTTATATTTAAAAAAATATTCAAAAAAATATTTTAAAAAAAAATTTAAAAAAATATTTTAAAAAATATAAAAAAAAATATTTTAAAAAATATAAAAAAAATATTTAAAAAAATATTTAAAAATATATATAAAAATATAAAAATTTATTTTAGAAGTGCTTAGAACTAGTAATAATTTTTTAAAACACTTTTTAAACGAAATTTCTTGTTTATTTATTTATTATATGGAATTAATTGAATATTTATAAGAAATAAAAATGTTATTTTTATTCTATAAGAAATAAAGATGAAATAATGTATGTATTTAGTTAATCAATAAAAAAACTTTACAAAATAAAAATAACGTTTGAGCTTCTTTTAAGAAATGAATTTTTAAAGAGATTTTTAAACAATGAAAGCTTAGTTATAGAATATATTTAAGAAATACATTAAATTATTTATTATTAATTATAAAAATATTAATTAATATTATATTGCAAATTGACTATAATTAATATTAATAGTAATTGTTAAAAATATAGGAAAAAAAATTCCGTTTGTTAGTTACCAGCACTTTAAGTTTTTAACAAAATAAAAATAAAAACACACAAAACTAGATTAACAAAGTAAATTCATTCACGAATAATTAGCACTAAAATTAATGGACATGTAAAACTTCACAAGATTTTGAATTTGAAATAAATAAATATAAAATCCATTTTCCCCGGACTTTAATTTACAAGCCCTTTGAGACGATCCGTTCAGATGCCATTCAGATCAACAATAATAATAATAATAATAATATCGGGGCGGCGTTACCATAACAAAGCAGAAATCGTAAGAAAAATTGATTCGAACAATGCGCACACGGAATCTATAAAGCACATAAAATATATATGCGACAGACATGGGCACACAAAATATTTATGCGAAGGAAGGCGGACAACGGATATCGAATAATGAGATTCGAAAATAAATAATTTAGCACTTATCTTTAAGCAAAATGTTAACTTAATTAGATAATTACTTTAATGTCATTTTAAACAAAAACAAATGCCCTGTCATCGCACTCCGTTGGCGATTCCAAAATCCGATCTCGGATCGAGGCATTAACGCACACACATGCGATTTCTTGGCTGAATGAACGGATAAGGAAGAGAAGATAAACCACAAACCAAAAAATAACAATATATATATATATACATATAGGTAAAGGTATATATATAAATACTTGTATGTATATGGGGCTTAATCGAATTGAATCGAATTCGAATCGAATCGAAACGAATCGAATCCGAATCTGAATCGAAAACAAAACGTGTCGCCATCTCGTCCCTCTCCGAAACTTAATTAATGCACAATCTTTTATACCGCTGGAAATTGACTTAAATTATTTATTAGCGAATAAAATTAAAAACTTAACGCCATAAAAGTGTTAAAACCACTTAGCAAGCCATTTGCCAAAGCCTCGTCCCTCTCTGAATCCCCCAAGTCCCCCGGTTCGGATTCCGAACCAACATCCACATTTATATCTCCAGCATCCACAATGCCCCGAGTCGAGGGCGAAATCATTTATATGCGTACAGCCTTTGTCACAAATCGCTTCATTTGACAAAATATAAAAAACAAATACAAATAGAAAGAAAAATAACAATAACAACGAATAGAATGGATAGTGCGTTTCATGGGCATAAAGACTAGCTCAGGGCTAGACCCCGTTGGGAATTATAGTGCAACTCAGGCAGTAAATGCAAAGCTTGAACTTAAACTTTAAGGGAAAATTTAAAATCGTGTACCTATAAAAATAGATCACGTAATATCATATCGAAATTAACGTAAACTTGGAATAATCGAAATCTTAATTATCGCTTTTGTGTTAAAACATCGTTATTATCGAAAAAATATCCGAAAAATGTTATATAATTTATTAAGTAGAAAAAAAATATTCATTTATCGACAATAAATCTCAAAGACTATAAAAATATCTCTATCGAAATTATCGTAAACTTTGGATAATCGAAATTTGTGTTATCGCTTTATATCGAAAAATGATATAGCGCTTATTAAATAAAAAAATAAATATTAATATATAGCCAATAAATCCTAAAGACTATAAAAATATTGAACTTAATTTTATATCGAAACAATCGTAAGCTTTGAATAATCGAAATTTTAACTATCGATTTTTTGTTAAAACATCGTTATTATCGAGAATAAAAATCCGAAAAATTGTATATAATTTATTGAGTCAAAAAATGTTATATAATTTATTAAGTCAAAAAGAAAGAAATATTAATTCAATGCAAATAAGTCTCAAAGTTAAAATACCGATAGACCTTCGTAACAAATATCGGTCAAATATTGATATATCGATATTTGCTGAAGTGGCGCTTACGACATAAAAAAAAATCTAGTCAAAAAAAAACCTCATGGTAATTTAAATAAAATATGACAAAAAGATGCGCGGCTGCCCTTATAGTTACACACCGCACTGTTCACCTATTAATTCGTGGGGATAAGTCTTCGATTTGAAGAGCGTGCGGCTCTGTCTTAATAAATTAACCCCCTGAAATCGGGTTTGAATATATGTTGGGGCCTTAGGTTCTGCAATCTTCGGGGCACTTGACAAGTCAGCGCTCGTCGATTACTTCACCTTTAACGTTTTGCGTTTTGATTTTGTCATTTTTCTTGTTGATATAAATATGCCAGCGATTAGCATAAAAAAGCAGTTAACAATTTGTATAGCATTTATCTAGTTTTCCATTTAACTCTCCCTCTCTCTCCCTCTTTCTCTCTATGGAGATCTATGGATCTTAAGTGTTTCTTTTGTATAATGTGTAGGATATGAATGGCCGGACCGTATATGTCTCTGTCTTGGGCTTGGCCTGAGCCAAGCTTTAGCTTTGTGTCATGGAGCAAACGTGGTTCATTCATGCTTTTGGCCCGACTTTTGGCCATAAACTTGCATTATTAAGAGCGTTTTAAGCGCTTTAATCGATGCCAATTGGTTCAGGAACTTGAGTAGTTTGTTATTATGCCAAATATGTGACAAGGTTTCAGTTTGAGTACACTGAGAAAAATGTGATAGTAATAGCTTGCAGTAATTCCTGTCAGATCTTTATAATCAAATATTCATTTATTCATTTTTTGGTAATTCGAATCGCTTACCAAGCTACAGCCTGCCCTGTGGGAATTCCCCGAAAGTACATCAAAATAGTAATCAAAAGTAATTTGCAACACTCGAGTGGCGAGTCCTTTTCCTCGTCCTGCCGCTGGTGTGCCATATGCCACATGCCACCATGCCACCATGCCACGGGGTGCTACTACGCCTGGGCATCTTCCACTTGGTTTACCGCGCACATCAACACCCTCGGCTAATTGATGACAAATTATTATGAGGCTCTCGCCTCGCACCCAAAGCCAATTTTGATGAATAGCAAATGGAAATGGAAGTGGAAATCGAAATTGAAATGGAAATCGACAGGCGAGATGTATATATAAATGGAAAATGAATGAAAACTCCACTCCACAAGCCTGACAACTGTCAAATTAGCAAATGAGCAAGCTGACAATGGGCAAATGGCAAACACAATGGCAAGTAAATTAGGGCCAGGAACTTTACATTTTGCATATATATATATATATATGTATACAGGACAAAAGCAAAGCGACCAAGGACGAAGAAAGGCCTGTCGGCTGACTGCAGGGGGTGGATCTGTGAGTTCCAATTGTAGCTCGAGGGGACTCTTTGTTCAATTTTCGGACTAAGGTCTACCTATTTATTAAATTCCACTTGAAAAGTGTTTTTAAAAAGTTAACATGTAAAGAGTAATTAGAGTTTAAGAAATTAAGGAAGGTTATATTATTGATAATATAATAAATAAGATGAGTAACGCCTCCTTGAAATTTTTTTAATAGGTGGAAAGAGGGGGAGAAAGAGAGAGCCAGACTTATGGGCTTACTTTTTAAGCTAAAGTGAGTTGTTGAATTTCGATGCGCGTTACGCATCTTATGCTTTATTTTTGTTGGTTTTTTTACTACCAAAATATGAAATATATATATGTATTTACAGATTTTTAATTCAACTTCCTCAAGGAAGCTTTTACGATTTTTTTTTTTATTTTTATTTTATTATTCTTTATTTTATTTTTGAAATAGTCCCACTTTTGCTATTACTGAATGCGCGTTACGCATCTTATGCTTCATTATACCCTTGCAGAGTATTATAATTTCAGTCAGAAGTTTACAATACAGTGAAGGAACATATAAAATATATATATTTTGAATCAGCATCAACAGCCGAACATATCTAAATATGTTTGGGGAAAAAAAAATCATTTTAAAAATACAAGTTCTATATTTTATAAGAAGAAGCATCGTTAAAATTCTCAATAATTAACAAAATTTTAAAATTTTAATTTCAACATACTGACTGTTAACCTAATAAAAACTTGCACCAAAAAGTTTTTCAAATTAAAGTTTATACATTTTTGTTTTAAAGATTTTTACGATCAAACTACAAGGACATACAAACTATGGATTTTCAAAGTTTCATTCAAAGGCATTCATTCTTGTTTCTATTTATTCTTGTATCAATAAATAATGTCTTTAGTTACAAATTACAACATACAATTACAATATACAAATTTCTTAAGATATCTTCCAATTCTTAAAATATCTAAAATATTCATTTCATTTCAAAAAGAATACGATTTACGCCTCAGGACTCGACTCGCCCTTCTCTTGGATCAACCCTTGGCTGGCTTTTTGCCTTTGGCCCTTTTGCGTGCCTACTTATTTGGCCTGCTGTTGCCTTTTATTTTCATTTTCATTTTCATTTATTTTTTCCTGCATTTTTATTATTATTTTTTTTTTTGTTGTTGCTCGTTTCTGGGCCTTGACTTGGCACAATTGTGCTCGTAAATTGGCTGAACTCCGGCCAAAGTCGGAATCGGAGTCGCCTCGTAATTGGATACCGATGTGGCAACTGTGTTTGCCTTGCGCGGCCTTTGAATGCATTTTTCGGGCGCACAGCTTGAGGTCCATTCAGAGGACCTTCTGGCGAGTGACTGACATGCGGCAGGAATTACTACTGTTAATATATTTGTGCAGCGTTTACAATTTACATAGCCGCCGGCGCAGTTTAGTCACACTTCAGCGGTAAATAAATATGGAAACGGGGGTATAAATACAAATACAACAAAATAAATACGATTGCCTTTGCCTGTGAACTCCTTTTTTTTTTTGGCCACGTGTCGAATCTCACTCTCACTCTGTCGTCCTGGCCAAACAAAAAGCTTGACTTTTGGCACCTCACGACTGCCTGGATCCTGCCGGGGACCACACACACGCTCGGCTAACGGATTTTGGTACCAAAAAAAAAAAAAAGGGTAAAAATAATACAGACTATCTGGAAGAAGAAGTATCGGCTTACTGGCCATATCACATAGCCTCGCCTCGCCTCGCCTGGGATCACTATTACACGCATCGGCATCAGGCTGTGAGAACCTTTTGACATTGGCGTGTGCTCCACGAGAAGGCGGCTGTATACGGTTTTGCATACCCTGTAAAGGGGTATATATACTACATGATAAACTCGAATTTAGTTTTAGATAAACTCGGATATTTATATTTATGGGTATTAAAGGGTTATGCGGTAGTCTTGGTGGAAAAAGAAAATTCTCACAAAAAAGAGCAAACAACAGGATAACATTAGCTAGGCAAAAATGTAACAGTTTTTTAATACATTTGTTATATATTTTGAGGTATTTTTTGTATATTTGTTATATATTTGAAGGAATTTTTGTATATTTCATTGCCAACACTCTTACATATTTAATCAGCAACATCAAACGAGTAGATTTTGTCATTTAGCATATCGAAATATACAAAAATATACATTTTTATATATATTCATATTTGTTATACCAATACTCTTACATTCTGGATCAGCAACAATAGACGCATAGATTTAGGGATATACCTTATTAAAATATACAAATTTTTGTATATTTATATATAATTAATGCATTTTTGGAATATTTAAATAAATTTCATTACGAATACTCATCTACATTCTAGAAGAGCAACAACAGACGAGTCGATTTAGTCATTTACCATATCGAAATATACAAAAATATCCCTTTTTCTATATATTTGTAATATACATTAATATATTGAATATAAATTTGAATATATTTTATATAAATTGTAATATATTTCATTGCTAAATACTCTTACATTCTGAAACAGCAACATCAGACGATTCGATTTAGCCATATACCATGTAGAAATATACAAATATAAATTTTTTAATATTTTTAAATATATTTTAATTATTTTTTTGTATATTTTAATACATTTCACTACCAAATACTTTACTATCTTTGATGAGCAACAACAGACGAATTAATTTGGCCATTTCCCATGTATCTCAGAGCTTACAAGCACATAGAACCCCATATTATCCCACTGATAACTTCAATCTACATCCCAAATACAGGATATTCCTTTGTCTGTATAAATCCTGGACTCTTGTCAATTTTTCTGTCCAGACTGTGATTGCCTTTTGCACAGTTAGAATTGATTGAAAAACCGAAAACCGCAAATGCAATTGCAAAGCGAATTGCAAATCGAACGCATGCAAATTGGGCCGCCGGCTCGACTCGGGTTCGCTTTGCTTTTGATTTTGGTTTTGGTTTTGGGCCAGTGGCAGGTTCAAAAACCAGTAGCCGACCGACCAGTAGGAGCTGAAGAGCTGAAAAGCTGAGGAGCTGCAATCCCCCGGGTAAGAGGTAAGGCAAATTGGCAGCGTTTAACTGGCGGCGACGACCGACAAATCGATTTTTCTGATCCCTGGCGCCACAGAGCCCATTTACGGTAATTTAAAGGCACCGTCGCCAGCAGCAAGAAATAGTAGTTCCTCCCCAATCCCCCATCCCTCACTCCATACAACCATATACTATATGCTATTGACATAACCTCACGTCCAGCTTTTCGGGGGTATCGAGCATCATCATCATCATCCCCCGGGTTGGCGGCCCGTTGTTGCCTCGCCCATAAATCTCCATCGACTTCCTGACCTTCGGCACCATTCCCAATTCCGGCGTCTAATTCGATAAACACACGCTTTTAAGCGCACAAATTTATTGATAACGGAAGCTTCCGAAAAGTCTATGTGTGCTGGATACACTCGGAGAAATTTTAGCAGTAAAGAAAGCTACAAAAATAATACAAGTAAATAAATAATTTAGCTTCCTCTTAGGTGTTAATTAAAAATATCATCAAGTTACACCCAAAAGTAATTAAGAAGAAAATGATTTGAAGTCTTAATAAAAAAAATCTGTGTGTGCACGGAAAGAAATTTTAGCAGTAAAGAAAGCTACGAAAAAATAGTACAAGAAAGTCTAGAAAATTATTTATTCAATTACGACTTTGAATAATTTTCTTTTTGGTTTTGATTTTGCGGATAACTTGATGATATTTAAATGAAAACCAGAAAGGAAACTTAAAGATTCGATAGAAATTAACTAAATTTTAATAAATTTAGAATTATATCCAAAATTCTGGGAAAATACAAAATGCTCGTATCTTAGAGTAGACCAAAATTTATTGAAAAGGTTATACAGTCGTGGAAAAAATAATAGAAACAACATTCTCTTCTGTAACTTGAAACCGATTGCTAAGTATTAACGATAGTTGTTGGCTTCAAACCAAAAATAAATTGATAACCGATAGTTTAGCTTTATTTAGAATTATTTTTTGAGTCGCTGTCGCCTTTACTTTTTGCGATATCTTGTAACTTTTAAAGGCACTTCGTGTCTCAGCTGGAAAAAATAATAGAAACGTGAGCAACTTGCGTCGAAATTTTGACTTAACCTCTGTTTTTTTGGGAGACAAAGCTAAAGGTATAATAATTTAACGTAAGTTAAAGCATAAAATGATACATTTTATACAGATTCGTGTCAAAAAGTGGTATTTTATATTCAGAATGGGTCGTGGAGTGCATTGTACAGCTGGAGATAGAAATACAATAAAAAAACTGAAGAATGAGGGGAAAACCATAAGACAAATTTCTCAGATTATGAAGTGCTCAGCAAAAAAAGTATTTTCGGCCCTTCATTTCACAGACAGAAAGAAAACCCGGGGTAGAAAGCGAGCCACAACCCAAAAGTTTGATGCCTTATTAGTTCGTAAATCGAAAAAAGATACATTCCTATCATCAGAGGACCTCAAAAATGACACGCAGGCATCAGTTACCAGTTGCATAATTAGAAATAGACTGATTGAAAG